>CM076573.1:483734508-483891895 GCA_034641835.2 Pinus albicaulis | reverse complement strand
TAGTATATCATCAAAAGATACTAGCACAAATTTTCTAAGGAAGGGTTTGAAAATGGAATTCATCAACCCTTGAAATGTAGAAGGTGCATTGGTAAGGACAAAAGACATGACCAAAAATTCATAATGACCCTCATGAGTTCGAAATGCTGTTTTTGGAATATCTTCAGTCTTCATTCTAATTTGATGATATCCTGAACGAAGATCCAACTTGGTAAAATAAATTGCTCCATGTAATTCATCCAATAATTCATCAATCACAGGAATGGGAAATTTATCTTTAATGGTGAGCTTATCGAGCTCCCTATAATCCGGACACATTCGCCATGATCCATCCTTCTTGTGTACCAATACTACGGGAGCATAGAAAGAACTTTGACTAGGTTGAATTATACCCGCCTCTAACATTTCTACAATCATACGTTCAATTTCGCTCTTTTGGAAGTAAGGATATCTATAAGGCCTGATGTTTGGAGGAACACTTCCTGGAATCAAATGAATAGCATGATCACGATCACGAATATGTGGGAGTCCTTTGGGAGTTTCAAACACCTTGGAATGATTGTCCAAGACTTGTTGGAGATCTGCAGAAATAGATGATTTTGATGTTGGAACTTCTAGTGAGCATAATTGTGCAATTACGCCTCGTTGTTCTTTCTTTAGAAGCTTTGTCATGCCATTAGAGCTTATTATCCTTCCTGGCTTCCCTTCAATAACCCGTAATTCGACTTCCTTTCCTTCTGAAAAAAATTTCAAGAAAAGTTCTTGAAAATTAAAAGCTACCGTCCCCAAAGATTGTAACCATTGTACTCCTAGTACAACATCAGCACCTCCCATAGGAATGGCAAGCATTGGACTAGTCAATACATATTCCCCCATGGTTAGCTTGATATTATGGCATTTTCCAGGGCAATTTATAGTTCCTCCATTTGCAACCATCACTTGACATTCTGGTGCTGGGTATAGGAAACAATTTAATTCCTTGGCTACCTTATAATGAATAAAATTATGGGTGCTACCTGAATCAATCAACACTATTACCCTTTTCTTCTTGATATGTTCTTCTATCTTGAGAGTTTGAGGAGTGGTAATTCCTGCCAGTGCATTACACGATATCATCGGGTTCATTTCTTCCTCTTCTAGGGCTGGTTCCTGGTGTATATCCTCTTCTTGTTCATTTTCTTCTTCCTCTTCACAATCTATGTAAAATAATTTCTTCTCAGCACACTTATGACCTTTAGTGTATTTTCTATCACAATCGTAGCAAAGCCCTTTTTCTCTTTTTTCTTCCAATTGTTGTGGTGTCAACCTTGTAGGTTGTGGAAATCTAGGCGTAGCAACACTTCCTTCTTTATAGAATTGAGTGGTAGGCTTCCTTGTTGCCATAATTTTACATTCAACTTTTCTTGCCAACCCGAATGCCTTCTCCAATGAATCAGGTTCCAAAACGCGAACTTCATGTTGGATGTTATCCTTTAAAGTGCCTATGAAGAGATCAATCCTGTGTTCCTCTGGAATATCAGTTACCCTTATATTCAATTTTTGGAAGTCCTCAATGTGCTCCCCCACTAAACCCTTTTGTTCGAGATTTATCAATTGGCTAAAGAAGGTGTTGCTCTTTGTATCCTCATAATGTGCTATCATTTCCTCCGTAAAAATTGACCAAGTGACAATTTTTTTATAGGAGCAAAGCCATCGATACCATACAAATGTATTTTGTTCTAAATGTAAAGTTGCAATGCGTACCTTTTGTGTGTTTTTCACATTATGGAGATCAAAATATTGCTCCATCTGTAGTATCCATGTTACAGGATCATTTCCATCAAACTTCCTCATATCCATTTTTGGAATATGGTGGTTCTTCCCGCCAACATTAGAGTTTATGAAATCACGATTAACATTTATTTTGTTCTCATCATGGGGTTCTTCTACTATATTTCTGCCATTAGGAATCATTTCTTGTTTTAAGCTTGTCATCAAGACTTCCATGTATGCTTTTAGATCATTCTTCATGTTTTCCATGTTGTATTTCATGTCATACATCTTAGCTTCCATGCCATCCATCTTAGCTTCCATGCCTTTCTTCAAACCATCCATCTTCACTTCCACACCTTTCTTCAAAACTTCCATTTCATTTTTTGTTGTTCTTTGCGAGAGTGAAATCTGTTGCACTTGCTCTTGTAATTTTGATAGATCATGTTGCAATTCTTCATCTTCATGAGTCATAGTAGAGCCTTCTGAAGGCTTAATGGGTGTTGAATTCTTTTTAGGGGCCATTTTAGAATCCAATATTGATATCTATTCTACAAGATGCCCTTGGAATCAATTCAACTTGATTCTTCAAACAAGACTTATGCAATTCGGAAAAAAAAAATACAGACCTTTTACTTGCTTTGAGGAGCTCGATATTGAAATTGAATTATCTCTGTAATTGAAAATCTTCGATATCTTAAATTCAGCCCTGTAGTAGCCCTCTGAAGCTTCTTTAAAATGCCACAGGTGTGACCTAATTTTGATTCTCCAAGACAAAGTTGTGTCCAATCTCCCACAAAGACCTAATTCTGGACTGGTTCAGTAGAGTGAACTTGTATGAATTTCCACGTGTCACCGTTTCTTCCTTTGTCTTTGAAATTGATAGCCAAGAAACTACATTCTATGTACTTGCAACCACTTTTTACGGCACTCCAAACCGATCCCTAGAGAGAGAGTTATTGAACTTTTCCCACGATCACCTCTTTGAGATGAAATTCAGGAGCCTGAAAAAACACTACCTTCCACAGATCATATCTCCAAAAATATTGCGAACCAAGCTCTGAATTTTTTTGACAAATTTCCTCAGGATTTTAGCTTCGCACCATATGAATTTCAGATTCTGAACCTTCGTAGAAAAAAAATTATAGCGCAAATTCCACGATGACCTGTTTAGGAGCCTGAAAAAAGACCTAACTTCCACATATGATATCTCCAAAAATATTGCGAACCAAGATCTGAAATTTTTAGGCAATATTCCTTAGGATTTCGGCTTCGTACCCTAAAAATTTCAGCTTCTGAAACTTTGTAGAAAACAAGTTATAGCGAAAATTCCATGATGACCTGTTTGGAGCAGCGAAACCCTAGAATCCAAAGCTCTGATACCAAATGTTGTGTAACCAGCTCCAAAAATAGAAGAAAAGAGATATCAACGCCTTATAAATGAGCCACTTCGAGGGGGAAACCTCCAATACATTACATAAATGAACAATTCTTGGATGATACAAATGAACAAAACCTCCTTCTATATGTAGGAGTCCATGGGGCCACAATATAATCCTAGTGGGGCCACAATGTAATCCTAGCTGGCCTAACAATAATAATGTAAGGGCACAATAATCACAATATGGGGGTTACAGGGGTGCGATAATAACAATAAGGGGGGCTACACTAACATAATAAGGGACTATACTAGTAATATAGGGACCTAACTCGATATTAGGGGGTTGGAGCTCCCTTCCAATAGCAGCTGGAGAACGAGAGAAGGTAGCAGCCTTTTGCAGGTGGGTGCCTACGTACTGGTATGAGTCCGCATCAATACAACATTGTAAGTAGTTTTCTATATAATAAATATTGAAGAAAAAGACAACAACAACCGTGGTTTTATCCCGAATTGGGTTTCCACCTTAAATCTTGGTGTTCATTTGTGATGCCCTTGTGAGATGATTTATTCTGTTATTAATGCACATGTTTATTGCTTAACTATGTGATGCATAACTAATGAATTGGGCTAAGGAATGTTTTTGAATACTTATATGGACATTAAGTTATTTGGGTATACGCAAGTTTCATTTAAGATATCCGCGTACATACACTAGTTGGTCTAATCAGAGTCGCGTATAGAAATAAGTAAAAGATTGTGATTCTTGAAAATACTGGTTCACCCCCCCTCTCAGTATTTTTCCCAACAATTGGTATGAAAGCGGGTCCTTCTAAAGAAGCTTAATCGCTAGAAGGAAGATCATCCAAGATGAGCAATCAAGATGGAACAACATCTATCAGACCACCACTCTTCAACGAAAAAAATTTAATCTTCTGGAAGAGAAGAACAAGATCCTATCTTCACTCTCTTGGAGTAGATGTTTGGGCAATAGTTGAAGGCGGTTACCAATCTCCAGTTGTTGTTCCAGCAACAAGGAAGAACTATGAAACCAATGCAAAAGCTGTCAATGAATTATTGGGAAATCTGATTGAATAAAAAAATTTCAAAGTTATGCAATTAAATACAACAAAGAAGATATGGGACAAAATCATTCTGAGCTATGAAGGTGATGCCAAGGTAAAAAGTGCTGAACTCCAAACTCTCAGAATTCAATATGAAAATCTCAGAATGCATAATGATGAAAGTATTTCTAGTTTCTTTTTACGTCTAGATGAGATCGTAAATCGTATGAGAAATAAGGGTGAAGTCATAAGAAACACCACTCTAATAGAGAAAATATTAAGATATCTAACTCCTAAATTCAAGTCAAAAGTGTCTGTTATTGAAGAAAAGCAAGATCTACAGACTCTTATTGTTTTTCAACTTCATGGGATCCTGACTGCGTGTGAAATGAGGAAAGGAGGTCCATCTGAAGTCAAAGAAGTTGCTTTTAGATCTACTGCAAAAGGCAAGGACAGGAAGAACAAAAAGAATCACGTTATGTGTCAGAAGAAGATGAGGGAAATTTTGTAAAGAAACTTCAACTTGGCACTGGAAGGTTCAGAGGTAAGCTTCCTTTCAAATGTTTTTCTTGTGGAAGAGTTGGTCATTACGTTGCTAAATGTCCTCATAAATATAATCATGAAAAGGGAAAGGATTTAGCAAAAAGTATTAGGAGAAGATTTATCAATAGAAAAAGTTACTATACTCATGAAGATAGTGATGGTTTATCAAATATTGAAGAAGGAGAATCTGATCAAGATATTAGACTACTCATGGCATTTGAAAAAGACTCTAGTGAGGCTAAAGATACTTTTATGGATGCCTTAGAAGAAAATTATTTTCTTGAAGAAATCAATCAACTCAAAATATGCTTGGAAGAGAACAAAATAGCCATAGATACTCTAAAGAATCAACTCAAAGAAAAGGAAAAGCACAATGAGAAATTAGAATATGAAATAGTAAGTCTAAGAAAGGAAATTTAGAAAGTAAAAACTTTAAATCTTAGATTTGCTAAAGGATATGAAACCTCAGATGAAATTATCAAGGTTCAATTCTCTCCTCTTGTGAAGACATGTCTTGGATATAACGGTGAATCTTCTTAGTCAGAAAAGTCCTCAGCTAAAAGCTATCTAAATACAACAAAATCCAGCCAGCAAATATTCTTCACTCAGCAAACGAACAAAGACAATGTCCAGGTAAAGCATGATCACTCAAATTCAAGGATGAACAATAACATAAATATCAGTCAAAAGGTAAACAACAATAGAAGTTTCTATGATCGCATAAATTTGTTCTTTAATGGACAATGTTTCTCATGTCGTAATTTTGGTCACAAAGCTGCTCAATGTGTTGCATAAAAAATCATCATGACCAGAGAAGCAAGAAGAAAAAACATGAGACAGGAATAAAGAAGAATGCTTATAAAAAAATTTCTCCTCTTCAAGGCGAAATTGAATGTTCATTTTTCAATAACTTTGGACATGAAGAATCTGAATGCAGGAGCAAACTTCACCCAAAAGAACAGATATCCACAAGTTCCAAGGTATGGAAAAATAAGGACTTACAGTTTGAAAGCTGTGGCATAGCTTTATTTTCAGAAGGAGAAGAAAATCAATGGTACATTGATAGCGGATGTTCAAAACACATGACATGTGACAGAAAAACTTATTTCATTATTTGCAGAAACCGGATTATCCACAGTATCATAAAACAATGGTCGACGTTTCGAATCCCAACGAGGATCCTTCTTTAGTACGAGAAGTGAATGAAGAATGAAAGAAGGTCGCAGGGGGTCAAGGTATAAATAGTGAGGGCTAATGATGATGAGAGGAGCCGACAGAAAATTAAGTTAAATTTATTTAAAAAAAAAATTATTTTATTAAAAAAAATTATTTAAAATTTTTATTTTCTAAAATAATAACCCTATTATAAAATTCTAATTTATTATTAATTTTTTAATTAATGTCTAAAATTAAGTTCTAAATTATTCAAAATTAAACCTAGAGTAACTAAGATTGTTACATTATTACCTAAATTGATTTACTTAAGATAGTGTAATTAAATTATTAATTTAAGGGATCTAATTCTAAAAATATAACTATTTAACTATCTATTAATGAAGTCAATGAATTTTATTTAATTAAACCCTAATAAATTTTAATTTCAAATTACTTATTAATTAAATCCTAATGATTTTTTTATTATTTTTTAAAAACTTTATATTATATAAATAAGTTAGATTTGAATTTTTATATATTATAATTTGCTTCCATTTACTTATAATAAATATTAATTAATTACTTTTTATTAATAGAATACAAATTAATTAATAGAAATAAATATTACGAGTGACTGGAATAGGAGTTTTTGTACTAACACGACCCTAAACCCGATTACTAATAAGGAAGTGAAGCAAACCTGCAAAATTATACATGGGATGAGGACGAACCTACGAAGCAAATTTGTCTAATAAGAGGTCACCAACTATCACGAATCTCGTATCCTCCGTCCCTCTTGATGTTATGCAGGTGTTTTATAATCTCGAGCGCTTCTCTAATCTTATGTCTTTGATAGTGTTCCTCCCTCGCAATGATTTTAGCATCCTCAAGACGTAAGTGATGTTTTGTTTTCAAGGAGTGATAAGCAAGAGCCGAGGTTCGCGATCGCTCATGTTTAATATCGGCACCATGCTCTTTCAGACGCTTTTGAAGACAACACCCAGTTTCACCAATGTAACTCTTTCCACATGAGCAATCAATCTTGTAAACACCTTTAATCTACCCTTCACTAATGCTATCTTTAACAGAGCACATATTTTGTCTAATGGTTCTTGCTGCTGAGAATTGTGCAAAAATGTTACTCCTTCCAAAAACCCTGGAAATCTTATAAGTCACCCCTTTAATGTATGGTAGAAAAACCCTTCCACCACTTTCTTGAGGTTCCCGACGTCCCTTGGATACGATAGTGCTTTTCGCTCTGTTTATGGCTTTTCTGATTTCCCTTTCCTTATACCCTATACCCAAGAAAACAAATGTTAGGTGAGAGATTTCTTCTTCCAGGTGCTCATCATCTGATATTCTCAGGGCTCTTACAACAAGAGTGTTAAGGACACCAGATTTTTGAGCAGGATGATGATAAGACTCAGCGTGAAGGTAGCTGTCTGTATGGGTTTTCTTCCTAAAAACTTGATGCCCTAATGTTCCATCTTCTTTTCTGGTAACCAGGACATCCAAGAAAGGAATGCTCCTATTTTCTTCCATCTCCTTGGTAAAATTAATTTCAGAGGAAATTGAGTTGAGGTGATTGGCGAATTTTTCAAGGTTCTCCCTACCATGTGACCACTTATGCCCAATCTCCCACAATGACCTAATTATGGACTAGTTTAGTAGAGTGAAATTGTACGGCATGCCACATGTTATTTTTTCCTCCTTCGGCTCTGAAATTGATACACTGGAACTAAAATCCATGTACTTTCGGGAAATTTTTACAGAGTTCCAATCCAATGCTCAGAGAGAGAGTTATGACTATTTTCCCAAGGTCGCCTCATTTAGATGAATTGTAGGAGCCTGCAAAAACCCTAAATTCCATAGATCATATCTCCAAAAATATTGCGAACCAATATCTAAAATTTTTACATGAAGTTCCTCAGGATTTCTGCTTCACGTGATAAAAATTTCAGCTTCTGAACCTTCGTATAAAATAAATTATGTCGAAAATTCCACGGTCACCTCGTTTAGATGAATTTCGGGAGCCTGCAAAAACCCTAACTTCCACAGATCATATCTCCAAAACTATTGCGAACCAAGATCTAAAATTTTTACACAAAGTTATTAACCTTTGTAGAAAAAAAGCTATAGCGAAAATTCCACAATGACCTGTTTGGAGTAGCGAAACCTTAGAATCCAATGCTTCGATTCCAAATGTTATGAAACCAGCTCCAAAAATAGAAGAAAAGACAGATGAACGCCTTATAAATAAGCCACTTCGAGGGGGAAACCTCCTATACATTACATAAATGAACAATTACTTGATGATACAAATGGAAAAACCTCCTTTCTATATATAGGAGTCCATGGGGTCACAATATAATCCTGGCCGACCTAACAATAATAATGTAAGGGAACAATAATAACAATATGGGGGTTACAGGGGTACAACAATAACAATAATGGGGTTACAATAACAACAATAAGGGGATACACTAGTATTATAGGGACCTAAATTTTTTTATTGAAACAAGGAATTATACCACTCACAATTATAAATATGGAAGTGTTGAGGTTCCTAGCCTTCCACAACTTGCAAGGTTGACAACACAAGAATTGTGTAACCACCCCGATGAAAATTCCATGTAATAAAAGTTAATAAAGGAAAAATAATAACCAAGGTCATGTGACATGTATTTCAAGTTGAATGTTGGGCAAAAAATCCTAGTGCGGTTGTTCACAGGGTTTATTATGGCTATGGAAATTAACAAAGGTAATGGTTAAGGCATTAAAGAGGAAACTAGTATTTTTGGCACATTTTTTTATCAAAATAATGGAAATTAGGAGAAAAGGGAGGTGAAAGGTCACATGTTGCATGTGAGGAGGAAAATGAAGGAAAATAATGGAAATTGAAGAAAATAGATGCCTCATTAATAAAAAGGCTTCTGGGGATTAGTTGGCACCTTTTGTCAATTCAGTTTTGGAGCTCTCTCATTATTCTGTCTCTCTCTCTCTCATACTCTTGGATACTTAGAGTTTTGAAGAAATCTTGGAGGGTGTGGTATACGTGGTGATTTGGAGCAAGAAGGAAAAGGAAGAGCTTGAAAGCACAAGAGGACATCGAGATTAAAAACTAAAACGAGTTTTGATTGCAGGTACCAAGTTTCATGTATGTTTTCCTCACTAGTTTTGACATGCATGGTGTATGCATGTGGTTTCTTGGTCATGATATGTCATTGGCAAGGAGGATTGCCTGGATTAACAATGGATTTTCATAGTCTTTCTATTTCCTAGATAACCATGGTGTTGTGGGTTCAGTTTAATTGTTTGTTTTCTGGTTGGCTCTCATGTTCATTTAGCTGTGGTTTGAGTTTTTAGTTCATGGAAGCCTTGGTTGGAAAAAAGATCGGGAATCCTGACGGAAAATTGTGGGCTGAGTTACTAGTCCTAGAAGCCATGGTTGGACAAACACTCTGGAATCCCTAGCTGGGTTGAGTAACTAGTCCTATTTTCCCTGGTTGGAAAATCGATATGGAAGCCCTATAACAGCTGGGGTTGAGTTACTAGTCCTGGAAGCCCTGGTTGGAACAAACATTCTGGAGCCCTGGGACAACTTGGGTAGAGACAAATATGTGATCGTTGTGATGTACAACCGTGATGTAGAATCACTGGTTGAGGGTTGAGGTGGTTTGGCCTCTCAAAGCCCTAGTTTGGTTTTGATGGATTTGGTTTATGAGATCCCGCATTCATGCTTAGAATATGGCACTAGAGTGACTGGCTGAAGAGAGATTTGGCTCAACCATGTCTATGGTCAAGTGGAACGTGGAAGTCCCAGACTTGGATGCATTTTTCTTATGGAAATAAGAGCCCTTTCCCCCTTGTATTGGTGGGTAAATATCCTTGTTATCCTATGGATTATATGGCTGTTATGTGCTGCTTAGTTTTGTGTCTTATATGTTGGTTATCATTGAGTTTTATGATGGTGATAAAGTATGGCTCTCATTAGAGGAAATTTTAGCCTAAAAGTGCCCATGAAATTTTCACACAATTTCCATGTCATAATATGTAAACCAATCAAAATCATTTAAATTTAAAAAGAGGTACATGTAAATATTTTGGAGGGAAAAGAAGAAAACTTAATTTTTTTAATTGTATTTTTGGCGTATCTCCTTATATGTTTACTCAAATTTCAAGTGTAGACATTCATTGGATGCAGGATTGAGTTCTGCATCAAACGAGTACCCATCATGCATACTTTTGAGAATACTAACATTGATAAAAATTGAAGATACGTTAAAAAATGTGTTCAACGCATTTTTAAGTGTATTTTCAATTTTTATCAATGTGAGTCTTCTCAAAAGTATGCATGATGGGTACTTGTTGGATGCAGAATTTAATGCCGCATCCAATGAGTATCTACACTTGAAATTTGAGTAAAGATATAAGGAGATAATCCAAAAATACAATTTAAAAAAAAAGGTAGTTTTCTTCTTTTCCATCCAAAATTCATAACACTTATTTTATTAGTTTAACTATTATTTTATTATTTTTCCTTAGGAGGCCACTTTTAGGCTGAAATTTCCTTTAATGCATCATGTTTTGAGTCATAATGGATTGAAAAATGTATCTATGCTTAAATAGACTATAATGCAGTTAATGTGATGTAGCAACAATGGATCTTAATGATTCTCAGATAAGTATGTGATCCCTATGATTGAATATGTTGTTTACACCTGTAAATTACATATTTGTGACATGTTTGATGAAATACCTATCATTGGTAGTAGGGGTCTAGTCAAATCCTTGTTCGAATAATTGCTTTAACATCATTGTTTCCCTATGTTATTTTATTCCTGAACTTGTCATTGAATTTTGGCCAGTGGCCTGGGCTTTGGGCCTGAAAAAGTGCCTTAAATCTTGTGGATGTAGGTACAAGTCAGGGAAATTTAGTCCCTGGACGCAGGAATGCAAGCTTGTGCGTGCGTCCAAAGCCTCCTAGACATAAACATGTAGGCTTGTGCATGCATCCGAGGGTCAAGTGGGGTAAAACATCAGTGGGACCTAGGGTTAGAGGCCTGAGAGGTTGGGTTGGCTCCTGGGAGTTTTGTTGCTGATGTGGAAGTTATGTTTGATGTGCTTCCATCAATTCCACTTCCTTAAGGTTGCCTAGGAGGTTGAATTAGATCATAGTAACTCTTCGTCACATGTTTACCCCAGTTGTCCAGTTGCTTGGGTATATGTGGGATGAGGGTGTTACAAATTGGAGGAAGAAAGAGAAAAAAGGGATTTTTTTTATTTTTTATTTTTTATTTTATAGTTGTGATAGGAAATACACTAAATCTCATAAGTGTGTTGAGAAGAAATTATTTTACATAGATTGTAAAGAGTAGGAATAAAAGGAACAAGAAGCATCAAAAGAAGAGGATATACACCACGACCTAACCCTAGAGAAAGAAGAAATGAATCCGACCATATATTTTAATGGATTGGTGGGAATTACCGCTCTTCAAACTTTCAAGATAGAAGGATATATTAAGAAGAAAAATTCATTCTAAGATAACTAAGGAATTGAATTGCTTTCTATATCCAACACGAGAGTGTCAAGTGATGGTTGCAAATGGAGGAACTATCAATTTCTATAGAAAGTACCATTATAACAAGCTAACCATGGGGGATATGTATTGAATAATCCAATTCTTTCCATTCCAATGGGTGGTGCTCATGTTGTACTAGGAGTCCAATTGTTACAACATTTGGGGACGATAACTTTTAATTTTCAAGAACTTTTCTTGAAATTTTTCTAGGAAGGAAAGGAAATTGAATTAAGAGGTATCATAGGAAAATCAAGGGAGATAATTAGCTATAATGGCATGAAAAATATTTTTAAGAAAGAATAACAAGGTGTAATTGCATAATTATGCTCACTAGGGGTTCAAACATCAAAGTCATCCATTTCTCCAAATCTCCAAAAAGTCTTGGAAAATCATTCCAAGGTATCCGGGACTCCCAAAGGCCTCCCACTTATTCTTGATTATGATCACGCTATTAACTTGATTCCAGAGAGTATTCTTGCAAACATCAGGCCTTACAAATATCCCTATGCCCAAAAGCATGAAATTGAACGTATGGTTGCAGAAATGTTAGAGACCATTATAATTCAACCTAGCCAATGTTCTTTCTATGCTCCAGTAGTATTGGTGCACAAGAAGGATGGATCATGGTGTATGTGTCCATATTATAGAGAGTTCAAAAATCTCACTATTAAAGATAAACTTCCCATTCTTGTCATTAATGAATTGTTGGATGAATTATTGCATGGAGAAATTTACATCACCGACCTGTATCTTTGTTCAAGACATCATCAAATTAGAATGAAGACTGAAGAAATTCATAAAAAATAATTTAGAACTCATGAAGGTCATTCGAAATCTTTGGTCATGTCTTTTGGCATTACTAATTCACCTTCCACATTTCAAGGTTTGATGAATTCCATTTTCAAACCCTTCCTTAGAAAATTCGTGTTAGTATTTTTTGATGATATACTAATCTATAGCAAGTCTTGGAAGGATCATGTTCAACATGTTGACATGGTTCTCAAACTATTAGAGGAGAAACAAATATATGAAAAAACCTCCAAATGTTTCTTTGGAGTACACAAGGTGGGATATTTGGGTCATATTGTAGCTCATGAGGGTGTTAAGGTATACCCTAACAAAATTAAATCCATTAAGGAATGGAAAATCCCCACAAGCCTAAAACATAGTCAAGGATTTCTCGGGTTGACAGGGTATTATTGCAAGTTTGTTAAGGATTATGGGAGAATAACAGTTCCTATAACAAAATCACTGAATAAAGATGCATTTTCTTGGACTTCGGAAGCAACTAAGGCTTTTGAACATCTTAAATGGGCAATGTGTCAAGCACCGGTTTTAGCTACACAAAAATTCACAAAAACCATTATTGTGGAACGTCATGCCTTTGGTGTTGTTTTATTGCACTAAGGAAGACCCATTACTTTTGAAAGTTGTCCAACTAAGGGAAAATATTTACGCAAACCTATTTATGAGAAGGAAATGTTGGCAATACTACTTGCATTAAAGAAAATACGACCTTACCTAATGGGAAGACACTTCAAGGTAAAAACAGATCATGATTGTCTTAAATACTTTTTGGAACAAATATTATATTTAAAAGAGTAGAAAAAGTGGGTCACAAATATGTTGGGTTATGACTTTGAAATTGTCTACAAAAAAGGTAAGCAAAATTTTGTTGTAGATGCACTCTCAAGAAATGAAGATGATGTGGAAGCATTGCTCTATTCCATTTCTATTATCCAACCTGATTGGATAACTGAAGCAATGGAAGAATGGAAGAATTACGAAGAGGTATGGACACTCATTCAAAACTTTTAGCAAGATCCCAATATATATGATACACTTATCTGGGAAAATGATTCATTATTGTACAAATATCACTTATATATATGTAATCATTCCCAACTCAAACAAAAGAATATTTTTGAATTGCACACCTCCCCTTTGGAGGGCACTCAGGATTGTTAAAGTATTACCATAGGGTCAATAAGGATGTTTTTTGGGATGGCCTTAAATTTGATATTTAGAATTTTGTGGCAGAATGCTTGGTTTTCTAACAAAATAAAGTTGAGACATTTAAGACCCCAGGCCTCTTACAACCTTTAGCCATTCCAATTCAGCATTGGGAGGAGGTCTCAATTGATTTTATCACATGTTTACCCAATTTTTAAGGAAATAATGTCATCATGGTGGTATTTGATATACTTACCAAGTATGCACAATTTTGTGCATTATCTCATCCTTTTAGATCCAGTACAGTTACTACTACATTTACGGAAACAATTCAAAATCTACATGGAAACCCCAATATTATTGTAAGTGACAGACATCCCATTTTCACTGGAAATTTTTGGACGAATTATTTTTTTGTCTTGGTACTCAATTAGCTCATAGCTCATCTTATCATCCTCAATCTAACAGGAAAAATGAGATAGTGAACAAATGTTTAGAATGATATCTTCATTGCTTTGTATCTGATAAAAAAACAAAATGTATCAAGTGGTTACTTTTGGTTGAATGGTGGTATAACACTTCCTTCCATATTGTAACAAAAGTGACCCGATTTATGGTACTTTATGGATATCATCCACCATCAATCACATCGTCTTTAAGAGAAAATTCTAAGGTTCAAGAAGTGGAATATCACATCAAGAAACAACAAAAAGTTCTCCAACTCTTAAAGGATAACCTCACTCTGGCTCAGAATCAAATGAAACAACAAACATATCAACACCGCAGTGAAAGAATTTTTGACGTAGGAGACAAGATATTTTTATGTCTATAACCATACAAACAAATATCCCTCAAGCAAGCTAATAAGGATAATAAATTATCACCCAAGTATTATGGTCCTTACAAAGCATTGCAAAATCTTGGTACTATGGCATACAAATTGGAGCTTCCTGCACCTTCTTGAGTACACCCAGTTTTCCATGTTTCATGCTTAAAGAAGGTTATTTGTGACAAGATATGAGTTAAAGAAATACTTCAAAAACTTGAAAAAGAAGGAAAAATCATATTGGAGCTTGAAGAAGTCACGAAAATAAGAACCCAACAACTATAAAATCGATTAATTTCAGAGTATCTCATTATAATTGGAATGTTGGAAACATTTGAGCACTACTGAAGGAGAGGGGGGGTGAATCAGTAGTGTGATCAATATACAACTGTTTCCTTTTATTAACTTAACTTACTAAATCACATACATTAATTAGTAGTAACTCATTAAACATTATAATCTCTATGCATAAATCACAAGGAACAAATAAACCATATGAGAAACATAACCATGAAAAAGAACATAATAAAACATCAACACATGAGACACAAGATATCTAGTGGAAAACCCTTCACCGGGAAAAAAACCACTCATGTCGCTGATGCTATACTCTGAATTTCTATTATGTCAAAAATTTGATCTTTTACATAGTGTGTTGACTCCCCTAAACATGGAGACTCAACCTCATATACAAATGGCAACACCGATTGGCTAGGAGACTTGATACTACTGGATCAACTCAGAATAATTTGTTCTTTATGGATCTCTATGGAATACCATTTGCTGAAGGCCACTAGGATCAGTCAATCCTCTCCCATCTACCATTGGAATATCCAAACACCATTGGAATTAGAAAATTCTTCCTTTCGCCGAAGCTTCAATATCACCGCTCCACCTCCATGAAGTCACTGCTCCTCACCACTATTCAAACCTCCTTTCATGTATTTTCAAAGTAGATCCCAAGAGACTATGCTCAAATAGAAATTATATCTGCATACATGTTCTCAGCAGCAAGATCTCATCATCAAATCAATATACAAATAATTCACAAAATATGTGCTCTCTAATAGAAAAATCGTTGCCACACAATCTGAATACAATCAGACCCTCACAAAAATAAAATGTTTCATACTACATATAAAATCATAACACCCATGGATATGTGCTACATGCATTAGTAGCTTCTGCAAAACAAGTGTGATAGAATCACCAACATATACTCCAACAACATACAACTGTTACACCATTTTTTGGTCATCTAACCTATTATTAGTAGATGAACCCAAGTACACCATGTAAGACCAATTTTACCCTAAGTAAAATTGCTTTCACCATATAAAATAACTCATTTGGTCATATTTAACCCAAAACAAGGAAATTAATTAAATAAATCCTTATTTATTTAATTATTTCCTAGGAACAAGTTATTTAAATCATTATTTAAATAATATTCTTAGTTAAATTTGACTAAATCATCCATAAATAATTAAATAAACCATTATTTATTTAATTATATTCCCATCATTCCCTAAAATGATAAATAAACCATTTATTTATTTATTATTTATAAATAAAGGAATTGACCCAAGTCAAGAATCCTTTTCCCTCCAACAAATATAATAAAATATTCCTAAAGGGTGCTTCTAGAATTCGATTAATAATATTTTATTCATGCACCGAGTTCTAGACCACCCCAATATTTTGTTATAAATAGGGGGTTTTCCCCATTCATTAGTCACCTTCATTGCATTAGATCACTCTGGATCTTCTCTTGGTCACCATTTTCCATTTTGCTTTGTGAACTCCCATTGAGTTCTATGTTTGCTTTTCCACATCCATAAGAGAGAGAAATGCTAGATCTGAAACACTGAGGACTTCCAAGAACCCATCCCACCGAGGAGAACCGGAAAACACCTTTCTTGTTTTCCTCTCAGGTGCCCCATTCTTTAATATAATACAAAATTCTTTTATATACATTCTTCTTGTCTTGTCCATTGGATCTATGGAGCTATGTTATATTTTATCTGCTTAATGTCTTTTTGTGCTTAGATCTGACTTTGTGCAGCAAACTTAAAGGTATTTTGCAGCCATAATCGATGTTAGGGCTATTTGTTATGCGTAGCTAAAGTGATCTTTTACGACGAAAGAATCATACTAACAACAACACTCTCCAAACAATCTCTACACCAATAACTCCAAATCTGATCTATTCTGCAACATGCTTCAAATATGCTCCATTATCTACCATTAACACTCATGGAATAAAGCATATAGGGTCTCTATTAGTTTTGAAGCATAATCTCCTTCACTTATACCTTTTCATTCACTCACAACTATCATCATTCATTCCTCAACTTCAAGATCAAGTATATAAAACATGTAGGTCGAAATTGAGCTTGGGACTAGTATCAAAGGTGCACAAATTGGACCAAATAAATCCACTAAGGTCACTAATAGTGCACTAAATGCATTCACATTATGAGAGGACCTTTTCAAACAAATTTTGGAAGCCTCTGGGAATTTCCAAGATAATTTACTTCCGAATAATGCGAGGAATACAGAGGAAATCTCATCAAAACCCATGGTCAATCCATTAGCACTATCTTGCATGAGACTTTAGCCTCTTGGAGCTATAACCTCTACCTTAATCCTGCCTCCATGCAACTATAGGACTCCACCTGCTTCCATAGCCTTATATGCATGTGACTATGGCTAGAAGTGAGGGAAACCATCAGCCCTTTAGCTCAGGTCCTCTGCCATCTTTTGCATCCTCTTCGTCATCTCCTGTACATGCCTCTAAAACTATGACATAGAATCTAAAACCTCTGCAAGTGGATCAAATAAGCATCCCAAGTGTCACTTCCAAGTTGACCTAGAAGGGCCAACAAACAAGGTTGGAAAGTATGCCAACAAGTACTCCACTCTCCATCATACCTCTAAACAAGCTACAACACATCTGAAGCACCTATGAAAACTCGATATCACATCACTACTAAAATTCATCCTCATAGACATATACATGAATACCTAATGAGGGCCTAGTTGACAACTCAACTAGTGTGCCATCAACCATCTCTAACACATGTAGATCTGTATGATAAACTGTAGCAACACCATATACCTATAGATCATCAAAATCATCATGAAATGTCCATCAATGCACCTACCAACTCCTCCAGTACTATCATGCTACCATCAAGCTCCACCAATGCCAAAAAAAACCGAAACACACCATGGTCCATCAATATACATCATCATGAGTTTGACATAATTTCATGAACTAAAGAGTTGACATTAATGCCAACACATACCATCGCTGTCAATACAACAATGCCAACCAATCTGAACACCAAGCCACATCCATAACACATGCATATGAAAAGTATGACCATGACCATGACCTTGTTGACATCAATGCCAACAAACACCCCCTTTGGCATTGGTGTCGACCTCATCAACATGTGAGGGTGATCTCCATCCATCCAAATTGTCTCAAAATTCTATTGACCTTTGACATCAATGGAAAAGGGTAAACTCCATATAAATAAGCAACAAGAAATGAAGTATATACCAGAGCATACATCTTTACATGGATGAAAAATAAAAAATAAAAAATCATCCATGTCTCCAATCATCATCCTCTATCACTCCACATATGAGAAGAAGAAAGTAGTAAATATACCAAACAACATTAAAAGAAACATATCCATCAACAACTACTAGCAGAAAGAGGAAACATGCCAACATAAGGAAACCATAATCAACACATGCATCATCATCATAATATGCAACAATATTCACATGAGGAAACCGCACTAATCTCCCCCATAACTCCATAGCAACCATTACCAAAACATCTCATCACATGAGGCCAAGAACCCCACTGACATAAAATAGTATGAGGCATAACATAAACACCTCCAAGTGGATCGAAATTCCAACAATGTATGGCTGAAGTAAATAGGAAAAAATAAAGCGCCCCCTAAACACATGCCATCTCCAAGCTATAGAGATACCAACTGTTGGGTTGAAATGACTGCTTATGCTTCCGCTGCAAACAATGCTTCCTTTGGAAAGTAGAAGTACCATATGGACTGAGACTCCACATGAACATGAATCAAATGACATACACATTATAAATACATGGATGTGGTAGTGATAAAAATACATCATACATGAATATTACATGACCACATAACTCATGGCTAAAATATCCAAATCATAGTACAATATAAGTACATGGCTCCATGAGCATATTACATGGATTTATAAATAAATTCATTGCTACTATGGTCATACTCTATGGACCAATGAATCAAATACATAATACATCATAAAAATTACATCATCATTATCCCATACATGTGGCCACAATATGATGCCATGTGAGTCCTCCATAACAAGCCTATCACCATGAAGACTCAAAAACTATTGACTTGACTTAATACCATCACAAAATGATGAAACAATAGTAAATACATGGTTGTAATAAACTACATATGAAAACCTATACATGGTTGGTCCATGTCTCATGTCATTACAATACATCCTGGAGTCATCATCATAATCTATGCATGGATGCAAAAAATTTCAACTAGATATTAGTGGAAACCAAAAGCATATACATGGATGAAAAAATATGCTCTTTTTCACTCATGTATACATTTGTAAAGCTTCCACAAGTGACTGAGTGAAAATAATAATAAAATGCTAAATAATCTGGGCAAAATATCATACCATGCACAACCTCCCCTGAGCTCAATATACCTCCAATAGGTAGGATGTTCCTGTGTACTTGAATGTGCATGAGGCTGAAAATAACTCATCATACGCTGATGCAAACTCCATCATACGCTCCCCTTGAGTTTATGCACCTCTCATGTTCTGCAATACTCTATGAATATGCATGGAATAACCATGGACTGCACGAGGCAATTCTCTTCACTACTTGAAGAGGTGTTGCTCCTTCTTTCTCCACACGGTCTTAGGCTACTTCTTCTCTTCCTTAACTTTCTTCTTTCCTTACTTCACTTGCTTCCTTTCTTTCTTCACTGATTTTGTGCTAGATCCTCTTTGTTTTTGCTGCTTCTGATAGTTTTTTCTTGAGTAACGGGGCAACAAACAATCTCTTTCCATATGGCCAAATCTATGGAAAATATAGCACTCCACATGGCTAAGATATGAAGTAAGAGGATCAAATGTCCTATTGTTCATTCCATATCTAAACCATGCATGAAATGTGTCTCTCCTAGAACGGTTAGACCTGCAATATATTTCCTTATGGCCAAACAAGTAGCATGAGTAACAATAACCATAAAAATCACAAGTATACATGTTGACCATTCTCCTTGGCTACTGATATTGCTAGAATCTCTATCGATACGGTATCTCTATCTCTACTCCAACAATTTGCTGCAACATGCCCAAAATTGTGACAATTGTAACATTATACATTATGCACAAAAGGAACAAAATGACTTTTATTCCTTTGAAATTTTACAAATATGTCACAATCATCTCTAGGAGCAAAAGATATTCTGAATGTAGGAGCTCCTTGAGATTTTATTCTCTTCTGTTGGTTTTGCTGCTTGATTTTTTTTGGTTTTGCTTATTTTTCTACTACTGGTTCTTTTGATTACTATTATGTTGTTGGATTTTCTTCTTGTTTCCTTGGATCTCACTTTTTCTACTGGTATTGTTTGCTACAGGTTTCTTGGATTCTTCTTTGGTGTTTTTTCCTGCATGCAAACTAGACTCACTCTTTTGAAATCCAAGACCAAATTTATCCATTGGTGATCTTTGGATCTCAAGAAAATTATCCAAAGCTACTGTACTCTTCTCTATCTTCCATTTTTTTCTTAAGGAAACAAATTCAACGTCTAATTTATCAACCTATTTTTCCTTCTCTTGAAATTTTTCCCTCACACCTTCCCCAATATTTTTAGATTCAACCAATTTAAATTTTAAGCTCACAATCTCCTCCTTGAGCTTGGCCTCCTTATCATCACAAATATGCAACAATTTTTCTTTATCTTTGCATGCAACTGTTAGTCTTGAAATATCATCTCTACGAACCTTAATTTTATCCTCATATTCACTAGGAAATGTAGCATGATCAAAATTTGAATCGTCAAAATTGTAACTCAAAAGAAAATTATTAACTGTTATACCTTTGGATTCATTTTGTTGCAATACCTTTGGTTCTTGATATTTTGATTTTTTCACATTATTTGATGAACCACTTTCACTAGGAAGATGAATCTTTTGTGGTTGAGATTTATTATTTTGAAGGCCATTCCTTTTATGAACTTGATTCCTTTTGTTCTTTCCCATTCTTTAAAAAAAGTTCAAATTTTGCCAAAAAATCCCAGATCTACTCTCCGATGGTAAAGCTGCAACCAAGAGCCCCACTATTGTACCAATTGTTGGAAACCTTTGAGCACTATTGAGAGGGTGGCGGCGGGGGCGGGGGTGGGGGGGGGGGTGGGTGTGAATCTGTAGTGTGATCTATATACGATTTTTTCCTTTTATTAACTTCACTTACTGAATCAAATACATTAATTATCAAAAACTCATTAAACATTAGCAGATCTATGCATAAATCATAAGAATCAAATAAACCATATGAGCAACATAACCATGAAAAAGAACACAATAAAGCATCAATACATGACACACAATATCTTTGGTGGAAAACCATTCACTAAGAAAAAAGCCACCCTTACTATTGATTCTCTACTCTGAATTTATATTATGTTAAGCAATTGGTCTTTTACATAGTGTGTTGACTCCCATCAACATGGAGACTCGACCTCATATGAAAATTCCAACACTGATCGACTAGGAGACTTGATACTACTTGATCAGCTCTGAATAATTTGTTCTCTACAGATTTCTATGGACTACCATCCACTGAAGCCCACCACAATAAGTCGATCCTCGCCCAACTACCATTGGAATATCCAACCACCTTTGGATTGAGAAAATTCTTCCTTTCGTTGAAGCTTCGAATTCACTGCTCCATCTCCATGAAGTCACTTCTCCTCACCACTATGCATACCTCCTTTAATGTATTTTTAAATTGGATCCAAAGACACTATTTTTAACTATAAATTATACCTTCATGCATGCTCTTAGTACCAAGATCTCATCATTAAATCAATATAAAAACAATGCACAAAATATGTGCTCTCTAATAGAAAAATTGTGGCCATACAATTTGAATACAATCAAACCCTCACAACAATAGAATTTTGAATACTACATATAACATCATAAGACACATGGCTATGTGCTACATCCATTAGCAAATCCTGCAAAACAAGTGTGAGATAATCACCAACATATGCTTCAACATCATACAACACTCTCCAATCAATCTCTACATGAGAAACTCCAAATCTGATCTATTCACAACATGCTTAATATACGCTCCATTATCTGCCATTAACACTCATGTACTGAATCATATAGGGTCTCCAATATTTCTAAAGAATAGTATACTTCACTGATACCTTCTCAGTCACAACTATCATCAATTAGTCCTAAGCTCCAAGATCAAGTATATAAAACATGTAGGGAGAAATTGAGCTTGGGGCTAGGATCAAAGGTGCAAAAATTGGACCAAATCAATCCACTAAGTCACTACTAGTGCGCTAAATTCGTTCACGTCATGAAAGGACCTTTTCAAATAATTTGTGACCTTTTTCACTAATTTTGGAAGACTATATGAGTTTCCAAGCTAATTTACTTTTGAACAATGTGAGGAATGCTTAGGAAATCTCATAAAAATCCATAATCACTCCCTTATCATTGTCATGCATGAAACTTTAGCCTTTTGGAGCTATAACTGCTCCCTTAATCCCACCTCCATGCGACTATATAATCCCAGTCGCTCCCATTAAGACTTATTTGCATGCGACTATGGCTAGAAGTGAAGGAAACCATCAGTCCTTTAGCTCAGGACCTATGCCATCTATTTCATCCTCTTCTTTAGCTCATGTGCATGTCTCCAAACCTCTTACATAGCTTCTGAAACTTCTACAAGTGGATCAAACAAGCCTCCTAAGTGTCACTTCCAAGTTGACCTAGAAGGGCCAACAAACAAGGTAGGAAAGTATTCCAACAAGTCCTCCACTCTCCATTTGACCTCTAAAAAAGCTGCAACAATTCTAAATCACCTCCACAACCTTAGTATCACATCATGAATCTATCACATCACTACTACAATTCATTCTCATATACATAGACATAAAGACCTAATGAGGACCTAGTTGAAAACTCAACTAGTTTGCCATCAACTATCTCTAACACATGTAGATCAATATGATAAAATGTAGCAACACCATATACCTATAGCATCATAAAAAATCATCATGATATGTCCATCAATGCACATGAAAATTCCTCTAAGAAAATCATGCTACCATCAAGCTCCATCAATGCCAACACATCCCGATACACACCATATTCCATCAATCTACATCATCATGTGGTTGACATAAGTGCATGACCTCAAGAGTTGACATAAATGCCACCACATACCATCACTGTTAATACATCAATTCAAACCAATATGGCCACCAAGCCACATCCATTACAAATTCATATGACAAGACCATGACCATGACCTTGTTGAAATTAATTCCAACACAACAATTCCATCATGGAAGAACTTACCAGATAAATATTCTACATGGGAAGATGAGAATTTTATACAAAAGCATCCATAACTACTCAAACATTTTTTGAAGGGGAGGGGGCTTTTAGGTCCCTATAATGCTACTATATCCCATTTATTGTTATTGTTAGTGAAATTTCATTATTTTTATGTTATTGTAGACCCCTTATTGTTATTATTGTGCCTTGTAGAAGCCCACTATTGTTATTATTTCCCTTGCATTATTATTTCTATGTAGCCTTTGATTATATTGTGACCCCTTAAACTCCTATATATACCATGGAGGTTTTCGCATTTGTATCATCCAATAATTGTTCCTTTGTGTGATCTAAAGGAGGTTTCCCCCTCGAAGAGACTAATTTTCAAGTTGTTGATCTATCTTTTCTTCTGTTTTGTGATCTGGTTGCATAACCCCAAAATTACCTTAATCCACTAAAATGTAGACTCGAGGTTCATTTATTGGTAAATCTAATTGGTTCAAATTGTAGATTGTTTATTTAATTATTTTAAACACTTTTTCATTGTTACGACATTCTAAGTTTTGATTCGACTTTCCTAATGTGAAAGTTGTGTATGGGAAACATAGTTATGTAGGATATTTGTTAGACATGATGCAAGGCTATATCCTAAGGTCATGAATTTTCCAACCATGTGCCATTTCAAATTTCATTGTCAAGAGTGTAAGTGGTTTGGTTGGGAGTGCATATTTGTTAGGACTATGATCATTGCCAGATATGATCAATTAATATTCGAAAAAACTTGAAATTTAGTGTATAACATTTCCTTTATGCAAAATACTATGATATGTTGCATAAAATGGTTTTATATTTAGGTTGGAATGATCATTATTGCATAGTCAATTAAGTATAGGTCCTGGTGTGCATTTATTTGAGGCACACAAACCTTGACTTTAACCCTATGAAATCGATCCAATTTGGCATATTCTTGCACAACATAAAATTATATGTGAAAAATTAAGTTATTTATGAGTATAAAAGTACTTTGAAAGTTGAATCATTCAATTTGGCCTTGAAATGAAGGCCGTGCATGCATTTTTGTGAAAGAAGAAAAAATTTCCCTGCTTCACTAAAATGCATGCCTAAACTTCATTTATTGATCATTACGATTGTTTCAAATTGTAGAGTGTTTATTTAATTATTTTACACACTTTTGAATTATTATATGTTTACTTTGACCCTTAAATAATTATGCTTCAGATTTCATACAACATTCCAAGTTTTTCTTCAATTTGCATTATGTGAAAGTTTTGTATAGGTTTTTCTTTAGTTTTTTCTTGGGAAAAACAATTGTCCTTTTAATTCAGAGAAATAGTTCCAACACTTCACATCAATTGTCAATTGGGGTAGGTTTTTTAATTGCAAGGCTATTACGCAAAATATATAAACTCAATAGTGCTAATGAATATTAAACTCAATCGTTGTAATCACACTCTCAACAACTCAACACTCTAGTTGTTACATTCTCAAACCTTGTGCAAACTCTCAAGGAATTAACACACAATGCAGAATAAAACGACTCTGTCACACTATCACTCTTATTAAGAAAAGAAGAGAACTCTTGGAAACCATTCTCTCAAAAAATGTTGAAACACACATTCAAATGAAACAAACACACCATCAAAATTTAACATGAATTAAATAACTTTCGCACTAAGAAATGGATCATTATAGGAACTACACTATTACACAATACATTAGTTAGAAGTATGTAATCATTAAAAGCATGAACACGACTAATAATAACAGTAACACTACACAAAACACAAGCTATTCAACAAAAAGGTATGGTGCCACCAATTATTGAGCTTGCATTAATGAAACATAAGAGATTACAATGTTGGTGCTCTCCCCCTCTATCATTGTCTATCTATTTCTATATGTCTATCACGTGTGTACAAGGAGTACACCTCTTTATAATTTCATATTGAAATGGTAAGATCATCATGAGAATATCTCAATTCTCATGTGATATAATTTGAGAATACACATTAAAAATTGGATAAAAATTTCCAAGGTTAGGACAAAGTTGTAACAAATTTTCCAAATTAAAATAGTTATCAATAAAAAATCCTAACTGTTTCAACTACACTTTCCATTAACTTCTCCTTTGATAGTCAAAATACCTTATGACCATATTATTTCCAAATTTATCTTCATAACTAATTGAAGGAGTTTAGCACATCCAAAGCAGATCTGCATGTGAAACAACAATTCTTAGCGAGTCCTTTTCATGTCCTTTGCGAGGAAAAATGGAAAGTGTAATATTGCAACAACAACTACACATACCACAAACCCTATAACAACTCAATTTTCAGTTTTACGAGAAAATTATCCTAAAACAATAGTTTTCATGCCAAATTAGAAGTAGAAGTGGACCATAAGGATGACATATAAAAGAGACTTACCTAGGTTGATAATGGTTGTTATAGTGAGAGAGTATGGTATCAATAATTAAAAAAGGTAAAGAGTATTGTTCCTGTGTAACAACAACATGAGTCAACATTTTCTTGTGGAACAACGGTTTGGAGTTATTCATCTTAATATCCAACTTGAATTCCAACCAAAATAGTCGTTGGCCTTTCATAACTTGCTTCCTTCAGCACTTCCTTACATCCATCACATAATCTCATTGACAACACTTCTGCCAGTTTTCCCAAGGTTTCTAATTCATTTTTTTTAATAGATGTTGACGGTGCTAGAAATCCATCAACCAAGGGGGTATCCCCAGTATGAAGTCCCAATTATAACTCACACCATTTGGAGTAGGAACCCGAACTGAAAATACAATTGGTTTCCATTACTCTTAGGAATATTCCTTAGTAGCCATTATTAACATAAGAGACTATACAAACAATCTTTGAAACAAGAAAGTAAGTTAACACTGTGAGGCATAAAATTTCAATGTATATAAGGTGATTTCATGACAAGGAAAGAGGGAGTGAGCCTCTGGAAGAAAAGTAATAGTACCATCCTAAAAGAGACACATAAGAGCATAATACGATCACTAGTTAAATTTCAAAGTAGTTCATAAGACAACAATGATCATAAAAGAAACCACAATTCTCGTTCAATAAGGTACATACAAAATCCAAAGAAATATTTCATTTTCATTAGTATGTGTTAACATAAACATACACTATAAACAATGAAATAATAGTCTCACAATCATTCACAACATATGCATGAAAGTGTGGCGACTCTAAGAGATTCATATATTAAGTGAAAGTCCCAAGATATATAATTACAATGCTACCACAATATCCCTAATAGTGGAACATTAAGTCACCACTTTCTCCTCCAAATAATGATCTTCTCTCTTATTCCAAGCTAGAGAAGCCAAGGGGAGAAGTCCAAAGTCCTAAAATCATTTTTTCTTGAGCTATGAGGGTGTATTTATAAAAAATGAAGTAACTCTCCACCTCCCATGTGTATCTTGAATTCCTTCATAAATCTTGAGCTTCTACGATGACTTTTCGAATTCCTACATAACCTTTGATCTTCTATATGGATTTATAACTTTGTAGTGTCTTTTCACATTCCATGTGGGAACCTTGATCTTCCACACATTTTACATTTTCTCATTCTTGAAAATACAATAATTATATTCCACAAATGATATGGCAATATACATTGACACATATGACTTTATGATCACACTTGGACTTATCCATGACTTGAAATTGATGACATGGAACTTCATTGTGATGTGTCCAGGCCAAGCCTTTCTCCTTGTTGCTATGGATTTTACTTCTTGATGATGGATATTTTCTTTTCTATCATCTTAACCATACAAAGGGTCTAGATGAGTGTCAAAACCTTCCAAGACCTCATGAGTTTCTACCATTCTCTCATGGTTCAATATTTCTTCATGTCTTCATATGGTTCTTTTAGTTATTCTTATCTGCAAGTGCTCTCTTGTAGCCTATTATTGATGACCTCCATTATATATTCATGATAAGTATTTCATGTGTTTCATCTTCATCCTCCCATAGGGATGATATGGAGTATTCCTTGTGATTTTTATCTTCAATCTTCCATCGTGATCTTGTGTCCCTTCATCTTCTTGCTTGTTAGTCTCTTTGTCTCTTCAACTTCATAAGTGCATTTTCGAAATATTTCCTTGGAATCCTCCTTGAGCATCATCCTGTCATGTCAATATACAGTACCTCCAAATGAAATTCACTCATGAGTAGACAACATTAATATGGAAATATTCTATAATAAGCTCTTCATGCAATTCATTGATTGAACCCAAGATTGAGTGAAGGATTGAGGAGGATTATTAGGGATTACATAGTGCACAATTATAGAAGGAAATGATGTATTTCTAGTCACTGTGACTATGAAATGTGTAGTCATTGAGGGATTGGGATACAAAACTATGCAGTTGAGGGAGAGAATGACATAACAAGGTAGATCAGTTGCCCATTGTGATTGCACAATGTGCATATCAGGGAAGGCTGAGCCAGATGATTGCATAGTTCCATAGGTTAGGGAGGCAATGAGGACTGATTTTTTATTTAGACTATGAAATTTGCAGTGGAATACTAGTTTGGAGAGATAATTATGCATTTTCCAAGGACAAGAGGCAGAGACTAAGCATTGCGACTATGCAATGCACAATCCTTGGAGGTAAGGATTGCATAGTGCACAATTATAGAAGGAAAGGGTGATTCATTGTGACTTAATACTATGTAATGCATAGTTCCAAGATGGATAAAAGTTCGGTAAGTTGCAAAGACAGTGAAAGATCTGAAAAATAATAAGTGTAGGATCAATTAGAAAAAAGAGAACAAGATAAGCAAACGAGTCCCAAAACGATGAAAAATATCACTAAGATAACATCAAAACAAGCCAAAGGAATGTTCAGTACCCACAATAAACATGCATACTTTGAAACGACTACAAAGCGACACTTATTTATGAGTGCGATAGTTTAAATGTCACTGTGCGACACTTAGAATACAAGTTATGATAGGCATGTTGACTGTCACCAAAAAGTGCGATGATTGTTGGGAGAGTGTATAACACATATCATTATGATATATATGATCAAACAATGTAGATAAGTGCACTATATATGCCTCTAGTAATGCACTAAAGTGTGACACATGTAGGCGTGCAATTAGTTAAGTAACACTTGTGAAAGTAAGAAAAAGTGAAAAAAACACTTGCAAAAGCTAAAGAAAGTGAAAGCGACACATGATAAAGCAAAGAAAATGAAAAATAAATACTTGTTAAAGTTAAAGAAAGAAAAAATGATAGTCACAAAAGCAAAAGTGACACTTATGAAAGTAAAATTGCGCAAAAGCGACTGTTGAAAAAAATCACTAGAATGATGATACAATTGCAATTAGGAGTGGGAAAGATTGTTAGTTAAGGTTGTGCTTGACTATAGACATTGATTTCATAGTTACTGTTATTATTAATTGCACAAACATTGCCATTAGAAATTGCACAATGAATAGGGGTTGTGCAATGTATACCACTGAGAACTATGCAATAAATATCTCTAAGCACTGTGTCGACACTATTTCGAAGGACTATGCAAGCATTATCTTTAAGGATTGCATAATGCTTGTTATCAGAGATAGACACTAATTTCTAATCTTGCATATGAAAGTTGTAATTATGAATACATCAAAGGTTAATCATGTGCAAACAAGTTACTATGACAATTAGGATCAACCAATAACGAAGTTCACATGAAAAACTTGAGGTGATAGATCATGAGATCATCAATAGGCTCCAAACTTTAAGTGTGAGAAAATTTTTGGAGGGTGTTTGTCACAACGACAACACTTGGCGACACACTAATAGAACTCTAGCTTCTCTATTTAGGCCTAGATTTATGAACAAAGTCTAGTCTTTCAGGAAGTATTGACTCACCATGTATATTACCTTAGCTTCCCCATTTATCTTGGTTATGGATATAGTCTCTTCTATCCAATATATCAACTAAACACATTTACAAGGATTTCCATATCTTAATTTTTTCAATATGGGAGAAGGATAGTATATATCCACGAGTTTAATATGATCAAAGTTTATTTCCATGTCCAGTGTTTCTTCGTTGTTAGCGGGCCTGTTCAGTACCCCGAAGGAGTCACTATAAGAAAAAAAACTTTGATTCACTTCCAACAAGCTTGTTCAATACCTCGATGATGTTGCTTGCTTCAAATCCCTACATAGGATGCCTTTCTGTTCTTTCACCCTTTATTTATTTTAAATATTCTCATTGGAATTTTATCGTTGTTTATATCGCTAGGGTAGAAGAGGTATCCTAAATTATTGTGAGGAAGAGATGTTATTTTTTCAGAGACTTTTATATAGTTCTGAAATTAATATGCTCACTCTTATTTTTCTCCTTTCCCTTCTCTACTGGATTGGATCAGCGAGAAAAACACCTTGAAATATCATACCGAGTTAAGGAATTGAGATACTCAAATATTTACAGGAATCATTTTTTTCTTATGGATCTCTGTTTGAATAAATCATATTTCCATTCATACATGATTGAATTTAAAAAATATGTGGGCCCTAACAAAGAAAAGGAAGAAATATTAGCCAAGAGTTTCTCGTCATCACAATTTCCTTTTCAAAAATTTGCCACACTGTTCTCTTGAGCTAGACAAGGGAAATTCTCGTGCATGGTATTATTAAAAAAAAATGAAAGAAAAGACATAAAAAAAATATAACAAGATCAAAATAATAAAGGAAAGGAAATACTGAACTGGAAAGAAGAATGCGAGGCCAAAGTGAGAAAAAAAATAAAATACTAAAAGGAGAGAAAATGCAGGGTGAATGCAGTGCAAATAAAAGGTAAAATTCGGCTACTCCTACTCCTAATCTAATCAACTAGAAGGTTAGGGATAAGTGAAGTGAAATTTCCAATGTAACCATGCAAATTTATCCCAACCAAAAAAGTAAAATATGTGAACAATTGAAAACCATGCGAAACAAAGTCCAAAAATAAAGATGTTTACCTGAGTTACCTGTACATAAAGATGAGGGTCAAGGTTGTAAGCATAAAGGTGTGCTTTATAAGCTCTCTCTATATAAATTTCAAGATTACCACAATATATGGTATGATTAACATGAATACCTTGAAGACATCTCTCAAACATACATCCATAGATGCTAAACCCAGGAAAACATTGGAATGTGTTGTTAGCAATTAAACTCATCATATATGATTCCTCTAACCAATTAGCAATTGGATCGTGAAAAACATCAGCTTCAAAAGGTTGAGATTCGTGCAAATATAGGTCTTTAATCATCAAATCCATATTATGAGAATGATTAGGTGGGAATAACATAAACTTTTCTCTCTCAGACACTTTACCAAGACTGCATAGACCTAACATAACCATTAGAAAAAATTGAAGTGCCCTGACAAATTCATAGGTTTCTAAAAAATAAAGAGATGAATCATATACTAACCAACAACTTTCATCAAGTAAGTTGATGGAAAAATAATTGATAAGATGACATTTTTGAATCCATTATATTGATCGAATGTGACAGACGATATATGATGTGTTCCATTATTTAGAGGTAAGGATGTGTCGATTCAAGAGATTCCAAAAGCAATTCAAACTGAAAAGTCTTCCCCTTTGTGTGAAAATGCTTGGAAATTATTAGTTCTTCTTTTCCAGTTTAGGATATCTTCACTCCACATCCAACAATCCGAAAACTAATTAAGATACAATTAATGGTAAAACTAGGTTGATCAAAGATTAAAAAAAAATTAGTCAAATCAGATCAACCATTGATATAATCTTGAAGGATTAGGTTCACCATAAGATGTGAAAATTGACCTAGAATTATGATGATCAATTGTGCTAGTAAAATTGTCAACACCAGAAAGGTAAGAAGTTGATCATTCACTAAAAGATTCAACATAGAGCAATCTTGCAGTGACTGATCTTTGCTTTAATAGATACAAGGATAGGCTTCAAAATAAAGTACATATGAGAAAGATATGCATTCCAACACTAGGTTTGATTCAAGGGATTCACATGAAGGATAATTAACCAAACATGAAAATTTTATTTGATCAAAATATATATCCTAAGGATTAGGAAGTTTAACTTGAAAATTCCAATAATCCTCTAAGGTGTGGATCCAATCTATTCATGGATCTCATTAGGGTTGTGAGAACCTGACATAACCATTAGTGAAAGTTGAAGTGCCTAAACTCCCAAACAAGTCCCTGAACTTTCAGGTGGTGGATCATCATACATGGGTGGCTTATAAAGATCAAAATGTAGGTACATACGACTATGATCAGATGTGTCAATGGAAACTTTTTTTATGTCATTGATTTAATATGATTTAACATTTAGCATATGAAACTCATTATAGATAAAGAATATGGATACATCAATTGGAGAACATGCTTGCATATTTAAAGTTGGTGCATCTTCCTCCTGACCAATGAGAGATTTATGATTAAACAAATCATGAACAATGAATTTAATCTCTTCATCATCTAATTATGAAACCACAAAATCCTGTACCAATTTTCGATCATGGTAAAAATGATAAGGATATGGTATAAAAAACTCATCGAACACATCTAGGTAAAATTAATAGTGTGTTAGAGGTGAAAAAATATGAGAAGAGTTAGGAGGAGAATTTTCATTTGCAGCTAAATTTGATTCAAAATTCAAATATTGCATGCTCATATCAACTTGCAATAATGGTGGATCAACATAATCTTCGACAAGATAATGGTCAAAGAATGGAATATCTTTGTGGTTATGGGATTGGAATCTATCTTCTTCAATAGGATATATGAAGCTTCAAAAACCAGACCATATGATTTTCCTGGTTTAATATCTAAATATTTATGGACCAAAGGAACTTAAAGATCATCCCATTCTACAACTAGAGATTGCAAACCACTCAAATCAAATTGTAGGTATAATTCATCCAAGGAAAAGAAAATATCATTTAATACACTTGGGCACTCATCACTCCTTATATTTGAATAAAAATGAATATCAAGGTGATGGTTCTCCAATATTTCAACTTGAGTAGGGATCTTTATATCGTTTGACTGATTACTGAGATCTCAAGATGATTGATTGTCATTCTGATATGAAGGAATATGAAAGAGTGAATCAATGTAGAAAGTATCTTCACACTTTTTCTCCTCTACCCGTGAGATATAGCTACTTTTTAGTTGCTCACCATGTGAACCAAAAAATCAAGAATTAGAAGTATCCATAGAAATTACTGGTGGGGTGGATTGGTTGAGCGAATCCAGGTATGGGGAATCATGATGTGTAAATGATATAGGATGAGATGTATCCCTTGAAGAAGCACTATTGTCAATTAAATATGATTCATGATTAATATTACGTGCAATAATGTCATCTTGGAAAGCCAAGGGATCAATCTTCAAACTAGGTTTCAAGGGATTAATATAACATTCAATTTTTTCCTTGATGAGTTCTCGATCATGGTAAGGAAATATAGGTAATATAAATTGATCGCCAATTTTATTTTCATATTTCAAAATGAAAACATATAAAATAGGAGGAAAGGGGATAAAATGACTAGTAGATTCCTCCTCTAATATTAAAGACATGTCGTTATTGATGAAATATAGAAGAGCACAATCCACCAATTAGAAGTTATATTCATATTACTTCAAGGAGGCTTGTGCTAGATGCTAAAAATTTTCCTTTAAAAAATCCCAATCAATATCTTCTTCAAGAAACTCATAACATAGATGAAGAAATATATTAGAAATTTCCTTTATTAATTCATCAAACTTCATTCTAAGTTGATTTATCCTTTTGTAAACATCTCGATAATCATACTCTCTAAAGGATTGGTGAAGCTCATTGAAGAGTTTTTCAAATGAATGAATGGAAGAAGTTGGTAAAGTATGACACCACAAATTAAATTGACCTTATAGAGTGATGATGAATAATTTATAGGAAACATCTTCACAATTGATTTCATGAGATTCACAAAACTTGAGAAAATGAGATGTATGTTCGGAGATAAATATTTCATGCTTTCCATCAAACCATAATTGAGACAATTTGTAAATAAGCTTAATGGGGGTTGAAAGTTTAATATTGGATCTATTAAAAAAAATTTCCTGGGAGTATAATTTTGCAATGAGCCATTTAATATAAGATATTCGAATAGACTAAACGGGCTCAACTTGTCATCTGGCCCACCTTCTAGTGCCAAATATTGATGGTGATGGAAATATGTCAATGAAGGGGGTCTCCCCGGTATGAATTCCCAATTATACCTCACACCATTTGGATTAGGAGCCCCAACCAAAAATACGACCGATTGGTATTACCCTTACTAATCTTCCTTGGATACAATCATTAGCATAAGATATTATGCAAATAATATTTGAAACAAGCAAGTTGACACATTGAGGCATACCATTGAAATTTATATAAGGTGTTTTTACGACAAGGAAAGAGGGAGTGGACCTCTAGAATAAAAGTAATAATACCATCCTAAAAGAAATACAAGAGCATCAGAGGATCGCTCCTTAACCTACAAATTAGTTCACAAGACAATAACGATCATACAAGCACGAAACAACGCACATTCAAAAAGATACATACCTAAGGCAACGAAATAGTTCATTTTCATTAGTATGTGTTAACATAAACATACACCATAAATAATGAAAGAATAGTCTTGAAATCATTCACGACATATGAATTAAAGTGTATCGTCTCTGAAAACTTCATATATTAAGTGAAAGTCCTAAGATATATAATTATAATGCTGCCACACTAGCACCAATAGTGGAACATTAATTCACCACTTTCTCCTCCAAAAATGATATTCTCTCCTATGCCAAACTAGAGAAGCCAAGGTGAGAAGTCAAAAGTCCTAAAAGTCCCCTTCTTTGGTCTATGAGGGTGTATTTATAACAAATTAGGTGATTCTCCATCTCCCATGTGATTCTTAACCTCCTTCATGACTCTTGAGCTTCTACTATGACTTTCCGAATTCATACATAACCTTTGAGCTTCTATATGGGTTTAGAACTTTGTAGCAACTTTTCACATTCCATGTGGAACCCTTGGTCTTCCGAACATTTTACATTTTCTCATTCTTGAAAATATAATAATTATATTCCACAAATGATGTGGCAAGATACATTGACACATATGACTTTGTGATGAAATTTGGACAGGCCATGACTTGGCATTGATGACATGGAACTTCATTGTGATGTGTCCAGTCCATGAATTTCTCCTTGTTCTTATGAATTTTAATGATTAATGATGGATCTTTGATTGAAATTCATATTCACCCTCAAAATGATCTACATGAGTGTTATAACCTTCAAAGTTAGCATGAGTTTCCACCATTTGGTCATGGTCCAAGATTTCTTCATGTCTTTAGGATGGTTCTTCTAGTGCTTCTTCTTCACAAGTGCTCTCTTGTAGCCTCTTCTTGATGACCTCCCTTGTATATTCATGATAATTCATGAATGTGTTTCATCTTTATCCTCCCAGAACTTGCATGATATATAGTCTTCCTTGTGATTTTTATCTGCAATCTTCTATCGTGATCTTGTGTCCATTCATCTTCTTTCTTGATAGTATCTTTGTCTCTTCAACTTCACAAGTGTGTTTTTATATGATTTACCTAGAATCCTCCTTGATTATCATATTTTCATGTCAAGATATAGTACCTACATATGAAATTCACTCATGGCAAGATGACAAAAGTCTGGAAATTGCCTAGTCTAACCTCTTCATGCAATTCATTAATTGAACCCGAGATTGAATGGATGAATGAGGAGGAGGACTAGGGATTATGGAGTGCACATTTCTAGAAGGAAATGATGGAGGTCTATTTAGTATGACTACACAATGTGTAGTGGATGAGGGACTGGGAGACAAAAATGTGCAGTTGAGGGAGATAGTGACATAGTAAGGAATGTTTTCCCACTGTTATTATGTAATGCATAATTCAGGGAAGACTAAGCCATAGGATTCCATAGTTGCGCAGGTCATGGAGGCATTGAAGACGGATTGTTGACTGATACTGTGTAGTGTACAGTGGAAGACTAGCTGGAAGAGATAATTGTGCAGTATCCAAGGACAAGAGACAAAGACTGAGCACTATGGCTACGCAATGCGTAGTTTTTGAGGCACTGACTACATAGTGCAAAGTTCCAAGAGGACAGGTGCTTCATTGTGACTTAAAACTATGCAATGCATAGTTACAAAAGGGAGAAAAATTCAACAAGTTATAAAGACCGTGAAATATCTAAAAACGACTAAGCGTGGGATCAATTAGAAAAAAAAAACAAGATAAGAAAACAAGTCCCAAAACCATGAAATATCACACTCAAATAACATCAACACAAAACAAAGGAATTCTCAATACCCAAAATCAACAAGCATAGCTTGAAATGATAGCAAATCGACACTTATTTCTAAGTGTGACAATTGAAACGTCACTTCGCGACACTTAGAATACAAGTTATGACAAGAATGTAGACTGTAACAAGGTGTGTTGAGCTATGTGAGAGTTCCTAGAATATATCCTTGTGATATATATGATCAATTAATGCATATGATTGCACTAGAGTTACCTCTAGTCATGCTCTAAAGTGTGACACATGCATTAGTACATTTAGTTAAAAGAAACACTTGCAACGGTAATAAAAATTGAAAATGACATTTGAAAAAACTAAAGAAAGTGAAAGAAGCACATGCTAGAGTGAAGAAAAAGTAAAAGAAATACTTGTTAGAGTGAAAGCAAGAAAAAATGACAGTCACAGAAGCAAAAGAGACACTTATGAAAGAATAAGTGCACACAAACGAAATTTGAGAAAAGTCACTAGAATGATGATACTGTAGGAATCTATAGAGTAAGTTACTTAGATCAAACACCAAAGGTCACCACTGTTAGCACATGGATTTTCATCCCTCTCAGCTGCAAAATCTGGAGTTGAGCGATAATCCTATAGGAGACAGTGGTGTAAACAATCTCATTCCTTATTTCAAAAAGATTTCTGAAAGGGATATACAATGGGTGATGTCAAGACAATAAAGGAAAAGAAATCTAGAGTTTTCTCTGGTTTTGGATGCATTTGATTCAACAGTACGTCCTCTAATTAAAATGATTTACGCCCTAGATGCTCAGATAAGGTCTATGGCTACTTTTACTCTTGGCATACTAGCACATAATACACACAACCCAGCTGGCATAGTTCATGATGGAGGACTACCACCATTGCTATAACTGCTTGACTCAAGATATGGATCCCTTCAACACAATGTTGCCTTTGCAATATATGGTCTTACAGATAATAAGGATAATGTGTATGACATTTTGAAAAGTGGTGTCATTAAAAGATTACATGATGGAGAACTGATTGCTTAGCAATCAAAGGATTTTGCAACAAAAAACCCTAAAAATATTGGAAGAGAAAATTCATGGAAGGGTATTGAAGCATTTTCTTTATCTGATGCGTCTACTAGATAGAAATTTCCAAAGATGAATTGCTTTGGCCCTTGCCCATATTTGTTCTTGGAAATATCTAAGGATTTGGTATAGATGGATATTTTCGATCTACTATGAAACATTTCAACCCTAATGTTAAGATTAAGTCTAAAAATCAGGATGATTCCAGGAAGCCCAAGCAGCCAACCTCTCCAGGTAGGAAGCTCATAATTTTTTTTTTAACTATTTATGTCTGGTGGTTCCAAGAAGCCAAAAACCTCATCACCTTCTCTTTTAAGTGACTCCAATTCATATGGTTCTTTTGAGATAAATTTTTTTTCCCTTTATTCATCTTTTTCTTCATTCCAATCCAAATCACGTTTGAGTAAAACATCCAGAGTGTTGAAAAACAATAGTGAGAGTATGAAGTCTGTAACATTCTTCCCAACTGTAATTTTTGATAAGGTTGACTCTCATCCTTATGGGGAGAAGCGTCTAAGTAGAATAGAAAAATACCTAGCTTCTTATCCAAATCCTTCTAATTATCTACAAATTACACATCCATCTACAGATGCCTACAAGTTTCCACCGCTCACTAAAAAAACTCAAATGTCAGATTCTTGAGGAGGACAACCATCTCACTACAGGAGTAACAACAGCTAAGGACTGGCATAAGAAATAAAACACTATTACAAAAGCTACGGTAATTAGGGATCTTGAAAAATAAGATGAAGAGGAGGAAGACGACGATGATGCTAGTTGTTCAAGCGCCAACTTGTTTGAGCTAGATAATTTGACAACAATTGACACGGCCAATATCTTCATTGTAGGAAGTTAGTTGTGTGATAATAAAAACTTTGTAATCTCTAATGTTGTTATTTTGACTTATTGTAATGCAGTGTTGGGTGAGGTTGCAAGTCCTGTGAAAATTTTAAATTTTCACAACCTTAAATCCATAATAGAGGTTCTTAGACACAACCATGGATTCATGATGCCTGGTTGTGGACAGTAGACAAAAAATGTCATCTTTTTTCATCTAGAATTGATAATTTAGGGGCTATGGAAAAATTTTGACCTCATCTTACACCAGGCGAGCCCAAACCACTTCCAGGAAAAGATCCTGTGGAGGGAATAACTGCTCATCAACTTTGGCTTGTGTTTATCCTTGATGGCTTTGAGGTTGTTCGACATGATCCGCATTGGCTTGGTTTGTTGTTGAGCCAGAGTGGTATGAATCCAAAATAAAGAGACTGACCCAGGCAGAGGCCCAAGCTATTGTCGTTTTTGTACATCATTTGACTGTAGATCGAGTAGAGTCTCCTCATGTTGAAGCAGGCTCCAAATTGCACGAAAAAGAAAATGGAATTATGCAAGCTTGTTCTTTCTGTTTCATGACGTAGGAAAACACTTGAGCATTTAATCATAAATTTTGAAGATGCAGATTAGTGGGTGGATTATATTGAAAGCACAGGTTCTGTATTCTTAGGAAGGTGGAGTTTTGAGAGCATTAGGGACTATGCGAGTAGCACAAATCACGTGCTTCCTATTTACTGATATGCAAGGATATATGGAGGTGTGTCACTGGATTCCTTCGTGAAGTATATCACTGTGCATTCCTTGACAGGGGAAGGCCTAAAAACTCTCGGTCCACATGTTATTAAGATGGCAAAGGATATTTTGTTCCGGATTTGATGGAGAAAAATCAGCAGGGGGTTGCAGATTTCAAGGAGAGTCCATCCGGGACTGTTTGATTATTTTGGATAGTTTTGATTTAATTTAGATAATTGTTTTGATTATTTTCCTAGAAGCTAGCAAGAGCTAGCTAATTGTAATATTTTATATATTTAATTATTTTAGTATGTAAGGGGAGGGAGGGGTTCAATTTCAACAGAGTGAGAGGTTGTTAGATTGTGTATTGTTCCCTGAATATTTTTATGTAATTAATGCAGGATTTTCTCTCTTCTTTGTTTTGAGATTCATCACGGTGTTTATGTTTAGTGTGTCTTCTTGTATATCATTTCCATGATTATGTTTTTCTGCTATTGTTTTCTGAGAGCAAGTGATAGGAATTCATCCATGTTAGATGATCCTTTCACACTGATGATGCTTGTTATGTGTTAATGGTTATCTTTCCAAAATTCATCCATGTTTGATGCTCTGTTTTGTAACCTTTCTTTGTATTATTTCTTCTAATGTTGCACTGGAGATTCATCCATTGATAAATCCATGTAGTGTACTGGGATTTCTTCTCCTTTCCATCTCTAATTTCATATAATTTATCTAGTTGAATATAATGCCTATTTTGCCTCAAATATGTAGAAAGAAACCAGCCTTGACTCCATTGCCCAATGGTAATTTCTCTCTTGTCGTTCTGACCCAGAAACCTTAAATCAAAACCCCTGTACTCATACCTAGCCTAAAACGCTAATTCATACAGCCTTCTTGGCTGTGACTTTGTGGAGAGAGCCCTCTCCGGTTTGGTAGGGCTAGCTACCAAGCTAAAATATTTCTCTGTGGTTACCTTTGTTTGGACACTTTCTCAGCCTTATAGATCCTATGGAGTGATAACATTATGACATCGTTGTCGAGGAGCGAGGTGACAGGTCTTCCTCCAGAAATATCATCAAAGTTCAAATATGATTGTTGATGGTGGAAAATGGTCAAACGCATATGAAGGATGAAACAATCCACCTGGCGACCCCACATAGTTTAGGTTGATCTAAAGAATGCACTAGTAGAAGAATCCAGAAATCAAGACATTCATGGCGCCTCCACTGCTCACTGATCAGGTCACGTACTAAAAAAAGATGATTGGGTGTGTGGAAAACCCTCTATTTTATGAAGTTGTGAAAGAAGTCAGGGATCAGTTAGTGAATATTCAAATAGATGAATTCTTTTCAATAATTGTGCTTCATTGTCTGAGATCTACGAAGATTTATCCTAAAGGTAAAACTGGCTTATTTGAATTAGTTGTTGAAAGGTTTGAGAATGAGATTAATCTTTTAAATGATCAAATCAAATCATATTATTTCCAAGATCTTAAAAATTTATTGGAAAATATCCCTCTTCCAAAAAAAGAAACAATGATGCTGCATTTTGAAGTTGAAATCAAGGATTGTTTTGAAAATGAATATGATGACTCATATATGAAACTATATGATGATATATAAAGCGAATTTACAGAATAATTTGAAGATCAAGAGATAGGTCATGATTTTATGATCTTATTGCTTTCTATATGAAGGAGTACTTCCCTACAGAGTCCCAATTAATTTCCAGTACGTGGCATGTTTCTCATGATCTCATGGCTCGTTGTTGTGGAGATCAGACTTATAATCAGTTTCTAATTCCCTTACAAGCTTTGGTTCTATTTTTGTTAAAAGAAGTGAAGGGGCCCAAGTACTGGATCAAAATTTTGATTGGCTATATTGGATATTTTATATTGATTGAAATCAATCATCCACTGTTAGAATAGGTTATATGTACATAAATAAGCTTGTTGGACAAGCATCTCCTTCAACATCTAGTTTACAGTTTGGAGTATGTGCATTGTTATAGGTCAATTTGGGCACCATTCCCAATGACCTGGTTAACTGGACATCATCTCCAGGACCAATGAATAGGGTCTATCATTCCCTATCATTTCAGTTGCTCCATGCCCTAAGACAAATAACAAGACAAATCAACCATGACTTCCATTGCAAAGGTTTCCAAGATTTCAAGTTTATATTATATCATATGAGAGCTCACCAATGCTGCCTCTCAAGGGACTAAGTGCATTGCATATGCAGGTAACCCCACTCAAGGGTGCTTTGCAAAGTACTTCTCGACATTCATAGGTGCGTTGGTCACATTGGGAGTGAAATTCTCATTGTTCCGGAATCTCCACTTGGCTAGTGCCTTCTAGAAGATTTCACATGTGTCAAACTTCGAATCCATGAGTCCATTTAACATCTACAAGATTAGGAACATGCATTGCCTATTATTAGAAATTTATTTATTGTAAAACTACCTTCAGATCATCTATAAATTGAGCACAAATCCTAGTGCTTGAGAAGGAATAATTTGAGGAGAGAAATGCTGGTGGAATTTCAATTGAGGAGTTGATTTGAGTGACATGTTGCTGGAGATATCTGCATTGTGATGAGGTTGGGATGCTGTTGGAGGTGGTGACACTAAATCAATCACTGGGTTGTAACCTCCCCTTCTATCCATTAATAAAGATTGCTGCTTACTTTCCCACATATGTATCTATATAAGCTCATGTATTTCACATTATGAATTCTTATCTGATGTATATTGTTTATGTTTCATTGATTTAACTAAATAACATGAATAGACATCTGTATTATTGCTATCTTTTCTTGTTTAGTGTTCATTCTTGCAGGAAATATTTTCGGACATCTAGCTTGGATTTGAAGCTACAACAAGAGCGACAGAAGGAGAATAGGAAGCGCTTGGACTCCATGTAAGTTCTTTGATCTGTTCTGTGTGTCTATTTACAGTTAGGAAAAGTAGTCGCAGAGTCTTTAACCTGTTTTTCTAGATGAGCACCACATCTAGTGAAAAATGTTTTATCCATAATCCATAATTCCGCATAACAAATTGGCGACTCCATTGGGGAGTTTACCCTTCATCCTTGGTATATTTGCCTCTATTTTTCCTCTTTTATTCACCCAGTAGCATCTACTCTCAATTATTAGACTTTTGAAATGAAGAATTGCATTAGAAGTGTGTTTAGTAGCTTGAGTTTTGAATCTTTGTTGCGCCCAACGCACTGTTGGTCAAGGCATAGTGCTTTGTAGAGCACTCTCTCCCATTCAGGGGTACGTTGTAGAGCACTCCCTCCCATTCAGGGGTGCGTTGCAGAGCACTTTCTCCTACTCAGGGGTGCTTTGTAGAGCACTGTCTTCCACTCAAGGGTACTTTACAGAGCACTTTCTCCCACTTAGAGGTGCTTTGCAGAGCACTGTCTCCCACTCAGGGGTGCTTTGCAATGCACTGTCTCCCCTTAGAGACTGCGTTGTCACCAAAAGCCAACCAAATTCCTTTGAATTTGTCATTTCATTTTCTTTCGGTTTGTTGTTTTCTGTGTTTTGAAGAGATTGATACCTCATATTGACCAGTGACCTTACCTACCTCTTCCTCATTTGAAAGAAAAAGTTTGTTCAATGTTTATTTAAAGTGTTTTTCTTTATCATTGATGAATTAATTTCAAAATATTTTCTTTGTTGTATTAGATCCATTTGCTTTTGAAAAGGAAATTGTCATAAATTATTTATTTCCTGATAGGATAAATTGTTGTTAAATTCTTCATTTTTCCTTCAAAAGAGGAATTGTTGTTTAATTCTTCATTTCTCAAAAGTAAAAGGCATTTGTTTTTGTTGATTTCATGCACATAGTTTCCTTTTTGCATTCACATTAAGGGGACTGAAAATAAAAACTTGCATTTGCATATAGTGGATTGTGTGTTTTGCAAAGGAACAATTAGGAAAGTTGCATATTAGTTTGTGCTCTTTGATTGTTTGCTCTCAAATTGATTTCTCTTTCCCTTTAGTAGCTAATACTTTCATTGAAAAATCTAAAAGTGAAAAGTTTGCTTATCATTTTAGTTTTCTTTTTAGGAATTTCCATTACATCATCGCGGTGAACCTTGAAAGGCAAACTGATAAACAAGGTCAACTTAAAATTTATCTCAATTTACCTAACAAAGCATTGGAACCATAATGATAAAATTTATAAGGTCTAGGCTAGAGACGTGTTCCAGCGCCATAAAACATAACAACTATCATTAATTGTCTATGATACATTCCGAGTGTGATACCTCACTCCACGTACGTAAGTATATCATAGCTCGTCCACATACTTTAGGGTACATCGGGCGGTGTTACAGTACGAAAAGTATAAAAGGGTGCTCTCACTGTGCGGCTTCGCATCAGACAACGCTAATACGAACTTGGGCCTCCATGTACCTTTGGGTATATTTGGGAGGACAAATTTAGGTTGCTATCCATCCATAGTGAACCAAGTCGCCTGCCTTGTAAATTGTGATACACTGAACACATCATTCGGGGAGATTTCCTACCTGTACTTCTTGGTTCACCAAGAGGTATTCTGCAGTTCACAGTTTCTTGGTAAACCTTTTGCCTAGCATTACAATTTTATTTTGTTTATTTATTTTTGGTCATAAAATAAATTATTCATCGTGGAAGAAGAAAATCCCTTTCCCCACCGTTCGCGTAGATTAGGATTGAAACCAACATTATCACCAAAAATTACTTTTGGTCGGCGAAGGCGACATCACTCTACCGAAACCAGTACTATCAGTACCTCTGGTGAAGCATCATCTTCACATATACCAGATTTGGCACAGGTTTTTTCTACAAATCCTAGTTCGTCTACTGATGTCGAGACGGAGTCCTCACAGATACCTGTGTTCACGATCCATCCAATCAGTGAGACCATACCTCGAGAACTCGACGTTGTTAAACTGGAAGTTGATCTGTATCCCATAGTGCTTTAGGGGGCATCTATTATTGGTCAAACTGGACATCATCCCCAAGACTAATGAAATAGGGTCTATCATCTCCTTATATTTCAGTTGCTATATGCCCTAAGTGGAGAAAATCTTGATCTCGAAGTAGAACAACCGGAAGTTGTTCCTGTATTGGTCACTCTACAATCTATTGTAGTCCTTGAGCCTCCCATATCACGTAGTCAACCTCCTGAAATATACTTTAGGCCTGACGGCGAAGTTTTTCCACCTGGTTTGATTTCGATTGAAGAAATACCACAAGACGAGACACCTTTAACTCCAACTCATTTTCGGTAGGAAATTTACATGTACGAGTCTTTTCCTCAATCACCTTCCTCTCTTTTGTTGATCCAGTTTCACTTCAAGTTCCCGTAGATTCTATAGGGTATACACTGGGTCATTTTACCATGGCTGAGATAGCATCCCAGACTGAACCATCTATTTCAATTGCAACAGCATCTACTGTTGCTTCATCTTCGATGTTTTGTCCATTGACTTCACCCATGCCATCATTTTGAATCTTATCTGGTTCCTCCCTTATGAGTACTGAACGACTTGATCATTTATTCACATCTTCGGTGCAATATCAAGCTGGTCCCATCAGTTATTCCCCTTGGTGGCCAGTGATTCCACATAAATTACCCTTTGAAATTCCAAAATTCAATGAAAACCCTGGAGAAGACCTGTCAACGCATGTTATAACTTATCATTTATGGTGCTTATCAAGCTCCTTAAATGATGACTTCGTCAGAATACGTCTTTTCCAGCGCACACTCAGTAGTCCAACTGCACAATGAGGATGGTTCTTTTACTGTGTCAACCTCGTTAAAAAATAATCAGGTTATGGGGATGGTTCTTTTACTGTGTCAACCTCGTTAAAAAATGAAACAGGTCATGAGCATAGTTCTTTTCCTGTGTCAAGCTCGTTTAAAAATGAAACAAATCCTCTCTTAATTAAGACGAATCTTCCAATTAATCTCGTAAATGAACCTTCATTCCATCCAACTATTAGTAATCTACTTAGGTGAATGAAATGAAGCATGGGGGGAATTCCACATGTGATCTTGCAGGGGGCATTTAAAACATTCTTACTAATTGCATGCAATCAACAGTTGAAGTTCGGGGGCAAAATCAGGTTCAGAGCTCCAAAATGCAAATGGTAACTATGGAATGGTAAAAATGAATAGTAAAACTCTTTTAATGGTCATTTAATTATTTGCAAATCATATTTATAGCTATGAATATGGTTTTATTACATTTTTATCATGAAACAAGTATTTTTAATCCATTTGATGTTTTTCTGAACAGGTTTTACAACTGATGAACATATTATTCATGCAGATTTATATCAAGAATGATTTGACCACAAAGCATACTTTTTCTCCTTATTTTTCAAGCTTTGTTAAAAATGAAAAAGGATTTGAAGCGCACTTGTATCTCTTTTTTGAGTTTCGATAACAGCGAAAAAAGAACCCCTAGAGTCTTCTTTCAGCTCTATTCAGACTCTGATAATTTGAAAAGATTGTCGAGCAATTGTCTTTTCGAGCTCGTAAAAGTAAATGAATTGATATCTTCTCAGTATAAGTTTAACACTTTTCCGGACTGAGATAGATTATTTAAGAAAAAGGAATACCTTGGTCAAACATGACTAAAGAGGTTCTGTCAGATATTATTTTACAATTTTTCGGATCTGAGTGACAACTTTACGAAAAATTACTTATGGAGTTTTCTTTCGTCCTCTATTTCAAACTCTCTAAATATGAAAAAGGAATGGGCTATCACTGTCGTTAAGCTCATTAAAACATAAAATAGCGACAGGCTTGTCAATCATGGCAAGAATCGAGTTTCATTCATCGCTAGACTCGTTAAATTATTAAATAGCAATACATTATTCGCCCAAAGGGTTGAATTATAGATCAAGCATATGTTATCCTCCTCAAGCTTGTTAAAAAATAAATAGGTACTCATCGACAAATGACTGAGGAAAATTTGGGAAAGTGAGCAGAAATTTTTACAGTAGCAGGTCACTCTTGAACATGACACTTCACTCCATCACCATGACTGTTTGGGTTGGGTAATCTTCTTGATGGTTCATTCATACCTATGGTTCATCATACCTTCACATCAAATTTGGGTCAATGCTGCCAACTCATCTCAATGTCGCCGATATGTTCAAGAGAAGTCATCTAGTGAATACTCATCCTTTTGCAAATACTCATAAACCTTCATTCTCATGACATTCATCCCTAAAAACTGCTATATCAAGTCATACCTTTGTCTCCGAAATCAGTAACTCCCATTTCACAATAAGGTGATTTCTTGTTGACGACAAATCATTATCCAGGAAATTCACTTAGAAACATCATATTCCAGTACCATGAGGCTTGTTACAGCATCAACAAGATCCTCGCTTATAGATTTTTTGACCGAAACATTTTGTTTGCCGTTCGACATCAAATCATCTATTCACGCCTTACAAAATGTATTGCATTACCTTGAGGGCCATTGACATTAATGGTGGTTCTCTCGCATTTGTTAACAACTCACATCATTGGCTAGTAATCAAATGATGTCTTACCCTGTTCAACTACAAATCATATATTCGCATGGCTAGACTTGTACCCGAATGATCGAATGAAAGAGATAAGAAGACCATGGATCTAGTTTCAGCCATCCGGGCTTGCAATTTCAGGATTGTTGTACACATCATTTGTACAGTGACCTTACATACAGATCGTCATCTGAACATGGGCCCATATCTGTAGGCATGTCTGTATTGGGAAACATTCCAATGTAGATGACTTTCTGAATTATGTACATGTTATTAGATTGTTTATGTGCTGAGCATGGCAATGCCTTCCCTTAGAAATTCGTGATCAAAGAGGATATATCATGATGTAATGTATTGTAAGATTGATGCATATCGCCACTCCACTTCATCTCCAGCCCATCAGAGTGTAAAGCATCTGAATCAAAATATTGTTATTATTATTCTAAATTCATGCTTTAGGGGGCAATTGTTATAGGTCAATTTGGGCACCATTCCTAATGACCTGGTTAACTGGACATCATCTCTAGGACCAATGAATAGGGTCTATCATTCCCTATCATTTTAGTTGCTACATGCCCTAAGACAATGAACAAGACAAATCAACCATGACTTCCATTGCAAAGGTTTCCAAGATTTGAAGTTTATATTATATCATATGAGAGCTCACCAACGTTGCCTCTCAAGGGACTAAGTGTTTTACATATGCAGGTAACCCCCACTCAAGGGTGCTTTGCAAAGCACTTCCCTATATTCATAGGTGCATTGGTCACATTGGGAGCGAAATTCTCATTGTTTCGGAATCTCCACTTGGCCAGTGCCTTCTAGAAGAGTTCACATGTGTCAAACTTCGAATCCATGTGTCCATTTGACATCTACAAGATTGGGAACATGCCTTGCGTATTATTAGAAAGTTATTGATTGTAAAACTACCTTCATCTCATCTATAAATTGAGCACAGATCCTAGTGCTTGAGAAGGAACAGTTTGAGTAGAGAAATGCTGGTGGAATTTCAATCGAGGAGTTGATTTGAGTGACATGCTGCTGGAGATATTTGCATTGTGATGAGGCTGGGATGCTGCTAGAGATGGTGATACTAAATCAATCACTGGGTTGTAACCTCCCCTTCTATCCATTAATAAATATTGTTTCTTACTTTCCCACATATGTATCTGTATAAGCTCATGCATTTCACATTTTGAATTCTTATATGATATATATGGTTTATATTTCATTGATTTAACTAAATAACTTGAATAGACATCTGTATTATTGCTATCTTTTGCTGTTTAGTGTTCATTCTTGTAGGAAATATTTTTGGACATCTAGCCTGGATTTAAAGCTACAACAAGAGAGATAGAAGGAGAATAGGAAGTGCTTGGACTCCAAGTAAGTTATTTGATCTATTATGTGCGTCTATTTACAGTTAGGAAAATTAGTCGCAAAGTATTTAACCTATTTTTCTATATGAGCACTGCATCTAGGGAAGAATGTTTTATCCGTAATCCATAATTCTGCATAACATGCGTTTTCATTTTGTATAAGTGGTTTGGTTTCGGAAATAAAGATCAGTTTGTAGCTGTTTTTGACTCCATGCCCAATACGAAGGCACTAATCTATGAGTTCCCACAGATCTACGGTTCTTGACACCTCCTATAGGAGTTTCCCTCCCCAATTAGAGCCGATGGTAGCACATGGATTCACATCCCTCTTAGTCGCAAAATCTAAACTTGAGTGATAATCCTATAGGAGACAGTGGTGTAAAAACTCTTATTTCCCTATTTCAAAAATATTTATGAAAGGGATATACAATGGGTGATGTCAAGACAATAAAGGAAAAATAATCTGGAGTTTTCTATGGTTTTGGATGTATTTGATTCAGCAGTACGTCCTCTAATTAAAATTCTTTATGCCCCAGATTCTTAGATCAGGTCCATGGCTTCTTTTTCTCTTGGCAGACTAGCATAGAACACACACAAATCATCTGGCATAGTTCATGATGGAGGAATGCCACTATTTCTAGAACTTCTTGACTCAAGAGATGGATCCCTTTAGCACAATGTTGCTTTTGCAATATATGGTCTTATAGATAATAAGGATAATGTGGATGACACTGTGAAAAGTGGTGTTGTTAAAATATTACAGGATGGAGAAATGATTGCTCAGCAATCAAAGGGCTGTGTAGCAAAAAACCCTAAAAAGGTTGGAAGCTAAAATTCATGGAAGGGTATTGAAGCATTTTCTTTATCTGATGCATGTACTAGATAGAATTTTCCGAAGACGAATTGCTTTGGCCCTTGCCCATTTTTGTTCTTGGAAAGATCTAAGGATTTTGTATAGATGGATATTTTTTATCTACTAAGAAACCTTTCAAACCAATTGCTAAGATTAAGTCCCAAATTTGGGATGATTCCAGGAAACCCAAGAAACCAACCTCCACAGGCAGGAAGCTCACAAATTTATTTATTTTCTTTATTTATGTTTGGTGGTTCCAAGAAGCCAAAGCCCTCATCACCTTCTCCTACAAGTGACTCCAATTCATATGGTTCTTTTGAGATAAAACCTTTTTCCCTTTATTCATCTTTTTCTTCAGTCCAATCTAGATCATGTTTGAGTAAAACATCCAAAGTGTCGAAAAACAACAGTGATAGTTTGAAGTTTGTAACATTCTTCCCAACTGTAATTTCTGATAAGGCTGACTCTCATCCTTGTGGGGAGAATCTTATCAGCAGAACAGAAAAATACCTAGCTTATTATCCAAATCCTTCTAATTATCTACAAATTACAAATCCCTCTATAGATTCCTACAAGTTCCCACCGCTCACCAAAAAACTCAAACATCATATTCTTAAGGAGGACAGCCATCACACTACAGGAGTAACAATAGCTAAGGACTGGCATCAGAAAGAAAATGCTAGTACAAAATCTGCAGTAATTAGGGAGCTTGAAAAACTAGATGAAGAGGAGGAAGACGACGATGATTCCAATTGTTCAAGCGCCAACCTGTTCGAGCTGGAGAATTTGACAGCAATCGAAAAGACCAATATCATCATTGCAAGAATTTTGTGTGATAATCAACACTCTGTAATCCCTAATGTTGTTATTTTGACTTATTGTAATGCAGTTTCGGGTAATGTTGCAAGTCCTGTGAAAATTTTAAATTCACAGAACCTCAAATCCATAATAGAGGTTCTTAGAAACCACCATGGATTCATGATGGCTGGTTGTGGAAAATAGACAAAAACCATCATCTTTTTGCATCTGGAATTGATAATTTAGGGGCTGCAGAAAAATTGCAACCTCATCTTACATCAGGCGAGCCCAAACCACTTCCATAAAAAGATCCAATGGAGGGAATAACTACTCATCTACTTTGGATTGTGTTTATCCTTGATCAATTTGAGGTTGTTCGACATGAGCCACATTGGCATCGAGCCACATTGGCTTAGTTTGATGTTGAGCCAGAGTGGTATGATTCCGAAATGAAGGGATTGGCCCAAGTGGGGGCCCAACCTATTACCGTTTTTGTACATCATTTGACTGTAGATCGAGTAGAGTCTCCTCATGTTGAAGCAAACCTCCAAATTGCATGAAAAATAAAATGGAATTGTGCAATCTTGTTCTTGTTTTTTCATGATACAGGAAAACACCTGAGAATTTAATCATAAATGTTGAAGATGTAGATCAATGGTTGGATTATATTGAAAACATAGGTTCTGTATTCTTAGGAAGGTGGATTCCTAAGAGAATTGGGGACTATGCAAGTAGCACAAATCACGTGCTTCCTATTTACGGATATGCAAGTATATATGGACGTGTGTCATTGGATTCCTTCATGAAGTATATCATTGTGCAGTCCTTGACAGAGGAAGGCCTGAAAAATCTCAGTCCACATGTTGTTAAGATGGAAGAGGATATTTTGTTCCAGATTTGATGGAGAAAAGTCAGCAGGGGGTTGCAGATTTCAAGGAGAGTCCATCAGGACTGTTTGATTATTTTGGATAGTTTTGATTTAATTTAGATAATTGTTTTGATTATTTTCCTAGAAGCTAGCAACAACTAGCTAATTGTAATAGTTTATATATTTGATTATTTTAGTATGTAAGGGGGGGGAGGTTCAATTTCAGTAGAGTAAGAGGCTGTTGGATTGTGTATTGTTCCCTGAATACTTTTATGTAATTAATGCAGGAGTTTCTCTCTTCTTTGTTTTGAGATTCATCACGGTGTTTATGTTCCTTATGTGTTCCTGTATATCATTTCCATGATTATGTTTTTCTGCTAGTATTTTTTGAGAGAACGTGATAGGAATTCATCCATGTTAGATTCTCCTTTGACACTGATGATTCTTTTTATGTGTTAATTGTTATCTTTACAAAATTCATCCATGTTTGATGCTCTGTTTTGTAACCTATATTTGTATTATTTCTTCTAAAGTTGCACTGGATATTCATCCATTGATAGATGCCTATAGTGTAGTGGGATTCCTTCTCCTTTCCATCTCTCATTTCATATAATTTATCTGGCTGAAGATAGCGCCTACTTCACCTCAAATATGTAGAAATAAACGAGCCTTGAATTCATTTCCCAATGGTAATTTTTCTCTTCTCGTTCTGACCTAGAAACCTTAAATCAAAACCCCTGTACTCATACCTAGCCTAAAACCATAATTCATCCATCCCTCTTGGTTGTGACTTTGTGGAGAGAGCCCTCTCCGATTTGGTAGGGCTAGCTACCAAGCTAAAAGATTGGTATGTGGTTACCTTTGTTTGGACTCTTTCTCAGCCTTAGAGATTTGATGGAGTGATAACAACCACTCACAAAATTATCACAAATCAGTACACCAGTATTTGATGTGGCTAAAACCCTCGAAGAGGGAAATAGTCCACGGCTTGAGCTAACGCGACCACTTCATGAAATTTATTAATATAAAGAAACCAAATTTACATAAGCTTCTCTCATAAACGGTTACCAGATAAATGACCCTCCATGATCTTTAAATAGAGATAATGGAAAAATCGGGTGTTAAGCCATGGATCAAGTGTTGGTAATACCGAAGAGAGAGTGAACCATTGGATCACTACATATCATGACCGTCAGATTATAAGTTACAATTGTACATAGTAAAGAAACACACTTTACCTAACTCTACGCTAGACCAAGTTATACTTAACTATTTCCTATGTGTCTGAATATCCTAACATCCCCCCTTAATAACAACTTGGGATATGATTGAAGGATTTACAAAGGTGACACAATAGGAGATTATTTCCTATGTGTCGAAATATTCCAACATCCCCCCTTAAGAACAACTTGGGATAGGATTGAAGGATTTACAAAGGTGGAACAATAGGAGAAGGAAGGAGGAATTAGAGCCTATCCCCCCTTAATGATAACTTTCTTGAACTCCAAGCATAGATCGAACTTTGGTAAACTTCGCTTCTATGAGAGCCTTTGTAAAGATATTGGCAAATTAATCATTGGTTGAACAATACTGCACTTCAATAACACGATCATGAATAAGCTTTCAGATGAAGTGTATGTGAAGCTCAATGTGTTTCATACGCTGATGTTGAACTGGATCTTTGCATAAATGAATGGCACTTTGGTTATCACACCAAAGTGTAGTTGGATGTTGCTTATGAAGACCAAATTCGGTCAGGATATGACGAAGCCACAGGGATTCCTTGTCAGCTTCAATTGCACCACAATACTCTGCTTCTGCCGAATAAAGAGAGATGGAACTTTGTTTCTTACAAGACCATGTAATAGGTCCTGAACCAAGAGTGAATACATAACCTGCAGTAGACTTTCGATCATAAGGGTCACCAACCCAATCAAAATCTGTGAAAACAATCAACACTGGAGATGCTCCTGCATTGTAATGAATCCCAAACTGAATTGTACCTATAATATATCAAAGTATTCTTTTAGCTGCTTTGTAGTGACTTTCATGAGGTTTTCGCATAAATCGAGCAACAAGACCAATGACAAAGGAATGGCCAGGAGATGTATGGGTTAGATACAGAAGTTTACTAACAAGTTGATGGTATAGGAAGCATCAACTTCAGGGGTAGTACAAGTGACTGAAAGCTTGACTCCAAACTAAAAGGGAGAAGTGGTTAGCTTATAGTCTTCCGTGTGAAAGTGGCATAGAATATCATAGGCATACTTGGACTGAGAAAGGGTAATACCTTCTTTGGATTGCAAGACTTGAAGACCAAGGAAATAATGCAAGTGTCCTAAGTATGTCATTTCAAACTTGTTTTTGACGCTAGACTTCACATGGTTTATATGATTGGGATCACTACTAGTAAGGATAAGATCATCAACATAAAGAGCAAGGATGATGAAGGACTTACCCACTTTCTTGGTGTAGACAATGTTGTCAGAATGACACCTAGAAAATCCATTGTCTAAGAGAAAGCTATCCATTTTTGCATACCAAGCCGAGGAGCTTGTTTGAGATGATAGAGATACTTCTTAAGGCGAAAAAAAAGGCTAGAGTCATTTTGGATAAAGCCAAGGGGTTGTTCCATGTAGATTTATTCATGCAAATCTCCTTGTAAGAAGACAAAATTAACATCCATCTGATGGACTTCCCATTTAAAGGAGGTGGCAAGGGAAAGAAACATGCGAATAGAATTCATTTTGGCAACAGGGGAGAAGGTTTTAGTATATTCAATGCCTTCAACTTGTGAAAATCCTTTAGCAACAAGATGAGATTTATGTTTATCCACTTTTCCATCTGGTCCAAAATTTGTTTTGTAAACCCATTTTTATTTGACAAGTTTTATTCCCTTTGGAAGAGGAACAAGGTCCCAAGTATCGTTTGCCAATAAGGAATGATATTCTTAATTAATAGCTTCATCCCAATCTGGATGACCTGAAGCTTCATCAAAGGTGTCTATATCAGGATTTTCTGGAACTTGAGCCAATAATGAAGAGGCTCTTTTGAACTCAGAACATGTACGATGATGATCTGCAGGATCACCTACAAGAGAACCCATTTCATCCCGAGTAGAGTGTACCCATATTGGAAGCTGTGGAGTTGAAGGAATATCTTGAGGAGGTGGAGGAGGATTATCATCCTCGCTGTCATCATTTGAAATAGAAGGAATGCTGTCAAAAATAGAAGAGATAAAGAAAGTTGGCACATATGTCGAATCAGGCTCGCAGGCCAAATGTGGCACACTCGCCGAACTAGGCTCGCAGGTCGATATATTTTCATCAAATTTTACATCTCTTCTAATGATTACATTTTTGGATTTTGGTTGAAGAAGTCTATATCCTTTGACATCTTCAGAATATCCAACAAAAATGAATTTTTCACTCTTAGGTTCTAAGGCTTTTTGTTTCGCATCTGGAATGTGGGCCCAAGCTTCACTTCCAAAAACACGAAAGTGACTTACAACTGGTTTGATTGTGCTCCAGGCTTCTTTTGGAGTTATATTCTTTAAAACCTTAGTAGGAGTGTGATTTACTATGTAATTTTCACAGTTAATTGCTTCTGCCCAAAATTTAAAACTAAGTCCTTTATATTGAAGCATACAATTAGCCATTTATTTTAGAGTGTGATTCTTCCTTTCAGCTACACCATTTTGTTGTGGAGTATATGGAACAGTATGCTACAATTGAATTCCATGCTCAGTGAAAAAGTGGATAAATTGCTTTTTAACATATTCTCCTCCATTTTCATATCTTAACTTAAGAATATGATGTCCAGATTATTTCTCAACAAAGGCCTTAAAGGCCAAGAACATGTTAAAAACTTCACTCTTAAGTTTTAAGAAGTATACCCAAGTGCATCTATAAAAATCATCAATGAAAGTTAAGAAGTACTTGTAGCCAGAGAAAGAAACAACAGGAAGTGGACCACATAAATCACTGTGCACAAGCTGCAAAGGGGTTGAAGTGTGCCAAGAGGTACGTTTGTCAAAAGTATCCCGATGATGTTTTCCGAGTACACATCTGAAACAAACACCATCTAGGCAAGATACCATAGGTAGACCTGTCACCGTATTTTCTTTACATAGAGTTTGATGAGAGCGATAGTTTAAGTGACCAAATCGCTCGTGCCAAATTTTTGTCACTGCATCATTATGAGAAACAAAAACGAAGGGAAGACATGGTGACCCAAAGCTGTCAAACTTATACAACCTTGTTGAGTCATCAGCAATGCCAGTAGCTAAAATATGTCTAGGATATTTGAGGTTCATAATTACAACATCAGGAGGTGATAATTCTATTGTTTTCCCTTCACCTAAATGAGTTATCTGATAAATAGATAGCAGGTTGCAGGAAAAGGTAGGAACACATAATAGATCATTAAATTGACCATTATCTAGATGATTGGTTCCAAACCCTACAACACTAAGAGATCTATCATCACCAGCATAAATATTTTGGGTATTACAATCATTTAAAGAAGAAAGCATGGCTTTATTTTTGGCCATGTGGTAAGAGGATCCCGAATCAATGAGCCAATCATGAGAATGAGATGAAGAATATAAATTCAAAACATAACAAGATCTTGATGCTTGACAACCACAAGCAAAAAGTGCCATTCCTGAAGATGAAGTTGAAGAGTTCTCCAAATTGATGTTGTGCTTCTTCATTGATGCTTCCAAGGCTTCCATCTTCTTAAAACATTTTGACTCTACGTGGCCATCATGATTACAAAAGTTGCATTGTATATATGTCTTCTTCCCTTTGTTTTTATTTTCCTTATCAGTTTGTTGAGTTACTTTTTTAGTTTGCGACTGAAATTGATTAAGACCCTTGTTTGGTTTAGGGCCATTCTTTTTAGGATGTTTCTTCTTGGAATTATTTTGATATGGTTGCTTCTGGGATGCTAAGGATTTCTTAGAAGAGTTTTCAGTATTAATAAGACCAAGGTGTAAGAGTTTTTCTTTTTCTCTTATCAAATAATCGCAAAAGGCATCAAAAGAGGGGGGGCTTGTAGGTTGTTCCTTGAGAAATGAGGGCTTCTTTGGTGGAATGGAAGGTGGAAACAAATAGAGAGTATGTAGGTCCAAGATTAGCAAGAATGGTATAAATAAGGCTACCATCTTCATTTTTGACCTTACAAAATTCTAAAAGAAGTCTAAGGGTCTTTAATTTGGACAAAAAATCTTCAATAGAGGGGAAATTATTGGGGTCCAAAGTAAGAAACTCATTTTCAAGCTGGTGGGATTTGATTTCATTTTTAATGCCAAAAACAATATTTAGCTTTTTCATAGCTTCATCAAGGGAGTCAATGTCTTGGATACAAAATGTAAGATCTTGAGCAATGGACATTCCTATCAACCCTCGTGCTTGATCTTGTTTATTTTCCCATTTAGCAGCTTTATCTCCATCGGTAGGTTTAGTTTCTTGTCCCGTGGCTATTCTATAAATCCCTTTATTTCTAAGTAAGTCTACCATGTAGGATAGGCATTGGAAATAATTGGTGTTGTTAAGAATAACCAGACATGCACTTTCCATTTAAAAAAAAACTAAAGTTGAAAAGGCTTAAACCAACTGCTTTAATGGAAATATCTTGAAAAATTAGGCCAGTTAAAAAAACGACTCTGAAAACGGCTTCAGGATGAAGAAGTTATGCATTAAAAAAAAAATTGTAGTAGATGTTGAATAGTTACGGGAGAGGTTGAAAGATGATGATGAAGTTGTAATTTAAGAAAATAAATCGCCCCCTTTTCCAAACTTAATATAATAAGCTTACTTTAAAAAAAAACTACTTTATGTGACCCAATTTATAAATAAGTGATAGTCACTTTTACAATGTGTTTTTTAAATAAAAAACCCTTTTTTTTTTTAAACAGAAACTTGCCAAAATGATTTTTTAAGAAAAAGTAACTTAACATAAACCTTTTTAGAAAAATAAGCTTGACAAAGAGACTTGAACCCAAGACCTATATTCTCATAAAGTAACTTTACACCAAGTGAGCTCGTAAAATGATTCTGTAATTGTTTGAAAGGAGGAAGGGCGTTTTTTTTTTTTGCTCTTCGATGTGCTTGTTTTTTCCCAGAAAATAAACACAAAATCCGTGCAAAAAAAACAAGCCTTACGACAGAAAATTAGGTTTACGGTTAGTCTTACCGAAAACTATCTATTTTTTTTGCTTTTCCTTAGTTTCAGAGATTGCACAAATACGCGGGGAAAGAGCATATGTAGCAGAAAAATCCCGTCTTCCTGTTTTTGATTTGCCAAGATCAAACACGGTGCAGAGAAAAGAGCATACAAAGAGAAGAGGGTATACAACCAACAATAAAAAAACTATAAACCGAAATAAACAGAGGGATTAATAAATATAACTGCAAAAAAGATACTTTATACCTCAAGATCTAAAATGACATGACTTAGGCAACTAGAAACCTTTTTCGCATGAAATGAAAGAGGTTCCTCACTGTAACAGACACAACAGAGCAGTTCTCTCAGGCCAAAAGTGGTTAGAAATAGTAGATCTGGAAAAGGATAGTTGCATGTAGTCAAACCAACCTCGGATTTGGATCAACAACAGATGCAACCCTCAAAATGGCTCTGATACCATGTAGGAATTTACAGGGTAAATTCCTTATATCAAACACCAAAGGTCATCGCTCACAAACAAATCACAAATCAGTACACCAGTATTTGACGTGGTTGCAGGACAAGGCATTATTTCTCTTGTGCATGTATGATCCTATCATTGTCTGCCTTACAAATATTTATTTCTTCCTTTAATATTCTCAATTTGTCCACTAAATCAAAAGAGTGCCCACCATGCTGCTCATCTGACTCATAGGGAGAGTCTTTGTAGCCTTCCATCTTGCTATTCATTTTGATCTTTTTCCTACAAGGCATAATATGTCAGCTGAACCAAATAATAATAAACCAACGTACCTTAGTATAATTTTGGGAGGATACCTCATCTGCAAGATCATCCAAATCAGCGTGATAATTGTATAAACATAATCATAACATTGTATAAACATATAACAACTGAGTGTACCAACACATAACATCATTCTAGCTAGAGTCCAGTCATCACTGTATGACCATATTACTACACATTCTATGACCTCATGCATGACGAAATCAACCATACCAATGTACGTGGACAATACAAAATCATAAACTACGATGATACACAAGCACACACATGGACAACACACAAGCATAAACATGGACAATACACAAGCGTAAACAAGGACAATACACATGCATAAGCATGGACAATACACAAGCGTAAACTAGGACAATACACATGCATAAACACATATAATCGAGCATAAACTGAAAATACTTGTAACAACAGGTAGCAACATGTAAAAAATCATATAAGAACGATACATGTAATCACTTGACATGTTTAAACAACACGGAGACAATCACACACTCGTGACGACACAATGCACACAACACCATCAGGCTACACATGGTGACATCACTGTAGTTATGACCAACACTATGCGGATGCAACAAGCACATAGACCACAAGCATGAAGACAAGTGTGCAAATGACATGAATGCATGACCAACAAACTTCCCATCCAGTCCAATGGGTGAACCGTGCTCAGATACCACTATGTAATGCCCCCATCCTACATCTAACAAAGTGACCGACCAACTGGGGTAAATATGCGACGAGAGGCTACTATGATCAAATTCAACCTACTAGGTCACCTTAAGGAAGTGGAACTGACAAAAACACATCATACAAACCTTCCACATCGACAACAAGACTCCCAGGAACCATCCTAACCACTTCGGTAACTAGCCCTTGGGTTCCACTAAGGTTTTAACCCACTTAACCCTTGGATGCTCCCACAATATTGTCATGAGTGTGCCTGGGAGACTCTGGACGCATGCAGAGGCCTGCATGCCTGCGTCCAAGGACTAAATTGCCCAAACCTGTGCCTGGGTCAACGGGATTTAAGGCACTTTTTCAGGCTCAGAGTCTAGGCCACTTCCCAAAACTTAAAGACAATTTTAGAAATGAAATAACACAACCAAACAATGATATATTTGCAAAAACCATGACAAGACCTAGATTGGACCCCTACTAGCAATGACATACATTTCATCAAACATATCACAAATATGTAATCTATAGGTGTAAACAACAAATCTGAACATAGGGTCTCATACTTATCTGAGAATCACTAAGAAGCATTGTTCCCTTACATCATTAGCTGCAGTATCATCCATTAGGTCATAGATACATTGTTTATTCATTTACAAATAAAAACATGGGGAGAGCCATACATCATCATTGTTAGAATACATACTAATAACCAGCATAATAACAACATAAATATTAGACATACATTAGCCATAGGATCCACATATAAACCAATACATTTACATATCGAATTCCAAGGAAATGGATTTCTCATTAATGAATGTAAAAACTAACCATAGATGGGACTACCACGTTCCACCCAACCATAGATTGGTTGAGCCAAATCTCTCTTCAACCAATCAACCCAATGCCATATTCCAAGCATGAATGTGGGACTCATAACCAAACAAGCAAGGATTCTATCGGAGTTCTCCACCTACACCGTGAGGAATTTTACTGTCTCCTAGTCTCTCAAGCTTTACCATAATCCACATTCTGATTCAGGGATCACTAGGTCCTACATTGATATCCACTCTCCACGCTTTACCATACAACCCATCCAGGACTAATGGGCCCAACGAAGATCAATCCACCTCTTGGATTTACCATATATCTCGAAATTCACCGGCAAGGATCCTTAGGCCCACCGAGGCACACAATCTTGGATTTACCGCAACCCACAGTCTAGTTCAGGGTTTATTAGGCCACTGCCTTTACCGTGATCCACATTATGGTCCAGGGACCACTAGGCCATGTGTTTGTCATTTCATAGATCCACCTCACTCAACTTCGAATCCATCCAAAAATCCAACTCAACCAAAGCATGAGAACCCATCTCATTAAGGCTATCCGAAAATGGCAAGGCTAGGCTGAAAACACTATCACACGTGGAAAAACCCATGCCATGACAAAAAATAACCACATACAATACCATGCATGCCAGATCTAGAAAGGAAATCACACATGCCAATCGATACCTGCAAAGGATCCTATTGTAGCTACTTGATCCTGCTCTTCCTTACTTGCTCCTTCCTTCCTCTTTCCTTCTTTTCCTTTCTTTCTCTAATGCCAAAGTGCTCCAAGAAAACTCTAAGTGTCCAAGAGTGAGAGACTGAGAGAGAATAACGAGAGAGATCCAAAACTGAACCGATAAAAGATACCAATTGATCCTCAAAAACCTTTTTATTGATGAGGCCTCTATTTTCTTCATTTTCCTCCTCACATGCAACCTGTGACCTTTCACCTCCATTTTCTCCTAATTTCCATTATTTTCATAAATAAATGTGCCAAAATGCCAATTTCCTTAGTCATATTAACCGAAATGAACACCCACTAGGATTGTTTTTCCCAACATTCAACTTGGAATAAGTTTCCCATCAACCGTGGCTATTATTTTTAACTTTTATTACATGGAATTTTCACGAGGGTTGTTACAATAGTAGATCAAATACAATGATATTTGTGTTGGAAAGGACTCCTTGGAGATTTGGTTCTAATTTAGGCACTCATCTTCCTTGCTCAAATAGATGCAGACTCAGATGAGGTAAATATGCTAGATGGAAACCATTGCAACACCATTGTAAGTGAAGAATCAATGATAAGGGATCAACTTCATTTCACACAAGATTTGTAGGGAAAGGATCACAACCCAATGCACATTGGAATCATGTTGTTTAAACTCAGGACATGGCTAGACCATCAGGAAGTTTTTTTGCTAACGTGGGGTTTTGTAAGATGTTTAGAAGTCTTTTGTTACAACCTTAAGACTCTTTATCTCTGTTAGTGGTTTGGTTTCCCTAGCAGTGGACCAATAACAAGGAACCAATGTACTTGTTCAGAAATTTCGAATAATAGTCAACCATTCCAGTAATATATTTCTCATCTCATTAGTAGTGTTAATCTCATGTATACATTTTTTGTTTTGCATTCAACTTGAACATTTAGCTATTTTGAACATTTTTGGCATGTGATTGTGGAGATAAAATATAGATAAATATACATTAATATATATATATGAAAATACTATACAAATGGAAAGGACAAGTTAAAGCTAACTAGACAAGAAATTGGTTCCATTAATATATCATATATAATAGAGAAATCTCTAATACGCTTCCTTTATTAAAATAAATTTTATATTTTCCAAGGCATTCAACTCATAAATAATTCACATATAACTCATTAACTAAATTTAATTAACAAAGACATGAAAATATACATTTTATACATATCGAAATTAAAAAATACTAAACTTGACAAATACATTGTATGAATATTTCAATGTCATTGGAGTGGTCCACCTCACGTTGCTTTAGAACTAATTCAACATTAACAATGTCAAAAATGATTATAAATAAATCTAAATTTTCGTTATCACTAAGGTCATTGTTTAATTGAAAGAAAGAAAATACTGACACGTGTGAATTGAAAAAATAAATCTATATGGTAATGTTTGTTTCGGCTGAGTTGCCTAAAAAATATATGCAAGTGATAGTGATTGTGTGCTGATCCACTTAAATAGGAACGTAGGTTGCAAAGATTCTTTACTTTTGTCAACTCTTCACATTTTGATTAAATAATGCTATCCTAATAGTGCAATTTGGATATCTTAGGTGGCTTTGTCTTTTTTAATATCACTAGTCTCGGGATTTCTTTGTCAATCTTAGTTGGCTTTGTCCTTTCTATATTCTAAACTTGACTGGTTGCAATTTAATATTGATATGCCACTCGTCTCATGATTTCTTTCTCTTGTCATTTTATATGTGGGAGTTATTTCCTTTGTAATATTATTATGTTATTTAATAATGAAAAAAGTGAAGACATTGAAAACATAAATTATAAAAATAAGAAGTTGAAAATAGAAATTATAAATGTATAATAATAATGATAATCTTATATTTATCAATATTATATAAATAATTAATTAAAGTAAATAACAATATATTAATAAATTTTAATTTTATCATTAGTATAATTAATGAATAAAAATATTATTAATAATAAAAATATTAGAAAATATAAATATTTTATAATTAAATATAATTTATTTTTGGAAGGTAGATTTGTTTTCTTTTGTTGATGTTTTTTTATAGGTTCTCGAGGTTATACGTAGGTTAGTAGCACAAAGCTTCACATACGATGTAATAAGAAGCAGAGGTGTGAGTTAGTAGACACAAATCCCTTGTAGTTTAATTAGTCGATAAATGGACAAAGATCTAGAGGAGATAGTGCGTTACGAGCTCAAACCCCTTGTGTTAGAGTTTTCCAGCCATAATTTGATTTATCTCAATCATCTCCCCCATCATTGAATCAATCATATTTTGATCCCCTTGTCATTTCCCCTCTCTCACGACACGTTTCAGACAACACACCCATGGTAGTTGTCTGACCACTTATTCTTGTCTCGTGGCTTCCTCAGTTCCCTATCCACCACCTCCTTCTACTTCTTGGGCAATTAATCCTCCATCGACTTCTTCTGAATCCATTAGTTTTATAGAGGTTACTTTGACTTTAAACTATTCATCCCCATCTTGTTGGAAAGGAAAATACATTCAAAAGCGGCGTGAGGTGGTTAGCTTGACAATGGGGAAAGATATTAGTCTCACTTGAGTCATAGCTTATGAGGGAAAAACATTGGTAGGATGTTTCAGGGTTAGAGCCCGCACTGAGTTGTCATTGAAGAAATGAGTCTTATCATCATAGAGCCTGCTATTAGATTATGTATCAATGGTTCACACCTTGGCTCATGGATGGATTTTTCCTTTAGATTGGAGGAGGATTGTGCATGTATACTAGAGCATAACTGGAGCTAGGGGAGGGAAGGTTTACTCCTTCAACCTTGGTCCATTTCTTTCAACCCTAAGAAGGAACCAGTGGATGAATTGAGGGTTTGGGAAATACTGCTTGGTTTTCCCCTTCATTTTTGAAGTTAGAAGACCTTCATCACCATTAGTAACAAGTTTTGGTCCTTTGTGAGAGTAAAGGAAGGTTGGAAAGTCAAAGATGATTGTTGAGTGGCGTGGATTTAGGTAGATGTAAACTTAAGGAAAGGCTTGGTAGTAGACATGGAGATACTTAGGAGAGGAAGGTGTGGAATCAAAGGGTCGATTATTGAAAATTTCCATTCGGGTGTTTATTGTGTTGGGGCATCTAATCAAGGATTGCACTGGTAAGGGTCCCCTAGGGCATGTTCGAGATTCCTCTGGGTCTCATAAGAAATTAATGGTCAAATTTATGTGAGGAGTAATGAGGTTTGCCTGTGGCCCTCCTCGATGACGGGTAACCCACAAATTCCGTTTTCTGTGACCTAGATTCAATCCTGTGTAAAATTGCATTCAAAATTTCATTTCCCAAAGCAAATCCGCCATCCTACAATCCCACAACACCCAGTTCTTGTGTATTCATTCTATAATGGCCTTCTCTATTCTCTCTTCAATTCATTCATCAAATTCCTAGGATTTGATTAATGAATACATCGACAACCTTCATAGGCCAAAAAGGCAGTCCTTATATCTCCCTATGTAATAAGTCCTTTGTCAATTCAACCAACGCGCTCAACCATACACACGGTGTTCATAACACAAAAGCACAGGGTTATAACCTTACCCCAACGGGATTTAGAATACTATGGCCGTCCACACCTAGGCACTATGCTCATTCAAAGGTCTTTTATGGCCAACACTCTAAGGGTTAATGTGATGCCTCGACTTCTACAAAAGCCGGTGCCATCTCGCATATAATTAATCTTTATCAATGTAGGCACACGTCATACCTTATTAAACCCACATACCTTAACAATGATCAATACATACATAGGCATGGGCCCCAACGTTAACGGTCGTCTACATCCAACGACGGACAACACGTCGCATCGCTTCATTTGATCCAACGGATATCGCTTGGGTTAACTGCACGAACAATAATATGCGATGGGGCAGTTTTTCAAGGTCGCTCGGGGACACGCGTCACTCAAAGGTAAGGATCGCGCCGATTTCTTAAATACTCGCTACCCTACAAAGGTAGCGATCAAACCGCTTCCGGGATTTTGAATAGTAACGACCAAGGGCCGAACCTAGGTTGCGCCTTTCTTCCTATGCACTCTAGTTCACTAACTCAAAGTTCGAACTTTGGAACGACACTGCTAAAATTCACAACGAAATGAAACTATTCCTTTTTCCAAGTGGGTTTTCACTATCTGGTTCACCGTGCTATGGAAATTCAACACTACAGTAAGCACGCTCGTTCAATGGCGACGATTAGACACACGACCCATGGCCTCTTCAGGGATTATAATGGCAAAACAGCTTCCAGAGTTCAATGGGTAATTTCCACACACTATTACAGACAGTGAGACTTTCAACCATTAACATGGTTTTTACCACTCAGATTTCCATACCTTTGCTTATTGGACTCGAGCTCAATTATACAGAATCCATTATCATTCATCAAGAAAACATATATACATTCACACATGATTTAACTCGACAAATGCACAATTATACTAAATCAATTTCCTTATTTATACAAGCATAGATGCATAACCTTCTAACTAATAGATCTTTTCTGTTTCAATAGGTCTTCGACTTCATGAAGACCATGTGCCTATGCTTGGCTGTGTCTATGTCTATCGACTCTGTCATTGAGGTTTGTTTTTATATCAATTACAATGAATCGATTTGAATTACTCGATGACTCACAAACTCTTCAAATTCCTATAGTTCCAAATTAGTCTAACGCTCTGACAAACAGAGACATACTGTCTCCTCCTATGCCCACTAATCATTCGGGCAGTTACATTTTCCTCTACAAATTAACTAAATTAGCTCAACTATGGATAATTTCATAGGGAAATAAAACATGAGACCCCCCTTTACATTTATTTATGTACAAAAGAGCTCTTGGGCCTAATTCCCCTGCATCGACTCCCTGTGTGCCAGGCGCAGTTCATGATCTCCTCGATCATGTGCTTCATCTTTATCTCATTTCCGGATCTCATACTTTGTTCTCGTTAACCCACCATCCGTTGTAGTGTTCTTCTTTTCGCATTCCTCCTAGCTTCCATATCTTTGTCCGCATCCTGCACTCGTTATGCCCTCGCGCTCCGCCTTTCTCTGCTTTTGCCGTCGTTGTTTCTCCGCCTTTCTTGTCGCTGTCTTTTCTCTACCACCTTTTATCATCAACTCTTCTTATAAATTCAATTTTATTGATCCAATGTGTCCTTTGATCATTGGATACCACTTCTCTTTGATTTCGAATCCCCAATATGTCCGTAGCCCTTCGCTTCAGCTTCTTACTGCTGCCCTAGCCGCCACCCAATCATCCACCCTCTCCGCAATGTAAGAAAATTCTTGCTCCTCTGTTGGCAACACTTCAGCTTGTTGCTTCAACACTCTCTCCAACAACACTCGAGGCTGCTGCTCTAGCATTTCACTCTCTCCTCTGGATGTTTTCTGCAAACATTCTCGCCATCTCCCTTGGCCAAACAAATATTTACTATGCTGAAACTCAATTTCAGCATCTTCTTCTTCTGTCTTGGCAATCTTCAGCAATTGCCTTCCTTCTTCTTGATTGACTCTAGCAATCAAATCAAGTTCTCTAGCCATTGTATCTTCATCTTTTGTCAGAGTGAAACTATGGTTTCCCATTGCTGTAGCAGCCCCAAAAGTCTGCCCTACAGCCTTCTCTTTAACCTTCTCTCAGCTATTCAGACAAGCCAATTCTTCTCTGCTATCAACATCAACAATTTCCTCCATATAAGACATGATTGTCTCATCTTCTTCGAGCTGCTCATCCGTATTCTGCAATAGCTCCTTTTCTTTATCATATGTAGGAACAACAATTTCCTTCACAGGAGGCATGATAGCCTCATCTTCCTCCTTCTGCAATAGTCCATCACCCTTCTGAACAACTTCAAAAGATGGATTGTTTTATGTCATTCCTGTAAACACAGCCAATTCATCAGTTCCAAAAACCCAATACCCAATGGTCCCAACTGATGATTGAATCATCGATTCTTTTCTATCTTCATCCCATTGTGTCTTCACATTCTGCAACCCCCAATTCTGAAATTGAGGTTTTCTCTCTTGTATTGAATCCTGCTGATTCAACATACTCTCTAGCAGCTCAATTTCTCCATTCCATGGTTGAAAATCTTCCACAGAATTCTCCTTCTCTTTCAATTGACTGCCCCATGCTGTCAACTTATCTCCATCATCAACAGGGTCTGCATTCATCAAAAAATTGTTAGAATCAAACTCACAAGGCCTCAGTGCCTTTCCTTCTTCCGTCAGCATCTCAATATGCTGTCCTACAATTCTTTTCTTCCCCATCAGCACATCAGAATGCTGATTCCAAATCTTCAAACATTTCTTAAGATTGTCAGTTAGTCTCTCCTCTGCACCATCCTCTTCAAGGATGCCTCTCTGCTCTAGTTCATAGGAATGAACTCTCTCATCTTCAATCATCTCTGTCCTTACCATCTAAACACCTTCCTTCTGTGGTTCTTTCCTCTGCTCCAGAACACTTAATTCATGCCACAATCTTGGAATATCCTCTTCATTATCTTCTGCTGTCACTATCTCCTCAGCCTTCATCAGAATAGAACTCTGATTCCCTATCTCTGCAAAAACTTCAGCTACCTGTCCATCACTCCTCACTTGGCCATTTGACAAAGGCAATCTGTCATTATCATAATTAATGACAATTTCATCATCAAACATAACTGTCACATCCTCATTGAAGCAATCCCTTTTATAAAGTAAGGAATTAATGAATTCCTCCACAATATGATATTCACCTGAAGGATACTCATTATATCTGGCTTGGCAACAGTCAGCTTCATTTGTCACAGTTCCATCATATGAACTGCCTTCATCAACACCTGCACTGATACACAAATCTTCTTGTTGTTCCAAGTCTTCCATATGCTTCATAAATTCTTCAATAGTCTTCTCTTCTTCAATTTCTCCAAGCTGTTCAAATTCCAGCTTCTGGCCAATATCATAAACTAAATCTCTTATGCTTCCAACATGTGGGAAAGAAGAATATTTCTCCAAATGTGCATGGAAATTTTCAAAACATGTAGCTGCTCCATTTTCTTCCTCAATGACAACATCAGCAAGTTTTTCTCTCTCACCTGTTGTTCCTGCAAACATACAAAGTATGTCAGATGTAAGGTTGTTGGACCCCTTGGTCCCACTTGAAGCTTCAATCCTCAAGACCTTCTTCAGATACTCATTCACTCTGAGTAATTCCTTCTTCTTCTGAGCATTTATCATTTTCTCTTTCTTCATCTCTTCCTGAGATTTCACTATCTCAGCATTGATCTGAACATATTTCAGATTCAATGTCTCCTCCTCATCAAAAAACTCTAAAGCTTTTCCATCTTCTAGCGGTGTACTTGCAAACACACAAAACTTTTTAGTTTTAAAATCACAAGACCTTTCAATCTTGGCTGCTTTTTCAAGCACTTCTTCTTGAACGGGCCTACACATGGAATCTTCAATTTACATATTTGCCTCAAGAACTCGGGGTTATTCTTCCTATGTGGAGTTTTTCATCACTTCACATTTGTTAGACTCGATAACACAAGACCTTACATCATCTGGACTTGTCCAATAACTCAGGAAATCTTCAATGATTTCCTCCTCAGCAAGACAAGCTTCTTGCTGCCTCAAGTCTTCATCATATCTCACAAGATCTCTTGCAAATATCCACTCTTCATCTGTGCTTTGTTCTACCTCACAAGCAGAAATTTATTCTTTCAACTCAGCTGCTCTGAGTTCTCCTCTCAATAGGGCAATCTTCTTTTGCCTCAACCTCAACTGTAATGGTTTCCAATTCACTCTCTTTTTCATGAGCCAACCAACTCTATGGATTTCTTGTATCCTCAGTTTAAATCTGTTGAACTTCTCCCTGATATCAACTAATTCCTTCCAATACTCTTCATCAGGGAGTCTCTTCCTCATGCCATTTTCTTTGGCATCTTCCCTCACTCTTCCGTTGTGGCTTCTCTCAGAACCTCTACAATCTTTGCAATCTCCGCTATGGCTCTCAATAGCCATTTTCTTTTCTAGGAGTTATTCACTCACAAACTGCACTAAGCCTCTGCAACAGCAAGCTCTCTTGCTACAACTCATCTCACCAATCCCTTCCTCTAGACCCGGCTTTTGGCAAGTACTGGTCCCCTCTCTGCTGGAACCTTCTGAGCACTCTCTTCTGCTCTCTAGGCTTCACTCTGCAACTTCTCTCAAGAACACCTCTTTCCTTCCTTCATCCAACCTCAGTTGGGAATCTTCCAGGTTCTACCACACTCTTTCTGCACTCAGAATCCCTTGCTGGACTCTTCTATCACTGCTCTCAAGCTTGTGATCTACTTTTGCTAAGATCCCTCCTCAATTGCTTGCACCCTGAAATCTGCAAACAATACCTTCCAACCAGAGTTCAAATAAGGCTCATCATCTTACCTCTCAAGATCCCTGAATGATCTTGTTTCTTTCTCACCTGCACTGCATTTCTATCTGCTGCAATCTCCAAGAATCTTGTCTTCAAATCCAGATTCTTCTCATCTAGAGACCTTCACTGCATGTCAAATCAAATCTGCAATTTTCTGTTAAACAACTTTAAAACCCAACTTTTCCACTATTCAATACATGTGCATTTCCAAAATAAATTTTCAAAGAGCTAATCAAATTCTAGCTCTGATACCACTATGATGACAGGGTATTTCCCACATTCCCTGTTTCCATACTATTTCAATCTCAATCTGTGTGTGAAATGTATCCAAAATTTCATTTCCTGAAGCAAATCTGCCATCCTACAATCTCACAACACCTAGTTCCTGTCTATTCATTCAATAAGGGGTCTTCTTAATTCTCTCTTCAAATTCACTCATCAAATTCCTAGAAATTGATTAATGAATACATTGAAAACCTTCATAGGCCTAAGGGGCAGCCCTTACATCTCCCAATGTAACAAGTCCTTTGAAAATTAAACCAACACATTCAACCATCCACACAGTGTTCATAACACTGAACCACATGGTTATAACCTTACCCCAACGGGATTTAAAATAATATGGCCATCCACACCTGGGCACTACGCTCATTCAAAGGTCTTTTATGACCAACGCTCTAAGGTTTAATGTGATGCCTTGACTTCAACAAAATCCGGTGCCATCTCACATATAATTAATCTTTGTCAATTTAAACACATGTCATACCTTATTAAACCCGCAAGCCTTAACAATGATCAATACATACATATGCATGGGCCCCAACGCTAATGGTCATCTCCATCCAATGGTGGACAGCACATCGCACTGCTTCAGATGATCTGACGTATATCGCGTAGGCTAAATGCACGGGCTTTAACTCGTGATGAGAGTGGATTTTAAATACTACTCAGGGACATGCATCATCCAGTTTATGGGATCACTCTCATTTCTTAAATACTGCTTACCCTACAAAGGCGTGCGATCAAACCGCTTTCGGCTTCTTGAACAAGACCGACCAAGGGCCGAACCGGCTGCGCTTTCTTCCGTGTACTCGGTGCGACCTTTGCCCAATAAGCACACACATTCCCGGAAATGGAAAAAAAGTCACTTTCTCGTGCCTACAACAAGCAAAGGACAATTACTCCTTATGTGAAATCCGCTTAAGGACAGCCACTAGCACCTCCTTAGACATTATGTGAGCACAAAATGGAATCACACCTCTCCCTTGGGTCACCATCCATCATGTACCAAGGGAGGGAAGGAGGATTTGAAGCTCACCTATATAAACCCACCAAGAGATGAACAAATGGTGATCACCAGGTTATGCTGGCCAAAGTTGCTCAAGCAACACCATCATTGTGTGTGACCCAGAAGTTGGAGCTAAAGAGGACTCGATAGTTGGCCACCCAACATATTAGTCCACCACAACAGAGAGAGAGAGTTAGATTGCATCAGAGGTAGAACTTGAAAGACAAACATCCTTGCATCGGGACCTAGAGCCATTTCCTAGGGACCCTTTGGAAAGTGGGTAAGATTTTCTTTTATTCCGAACATTTAATAAGAAGAGGCCATCGAGCCATCGTTTGCATTATTACTATTTGGAACTCTCTATATAGCTTCTTTTATGTTTTTACTTTTAGTTTTTTTTAACCAGAGCATACTTCAACATATTATTTCATTTAAGTTTTATGCTTTTGAGCCCCCCCACATACTTCATGTTACCAATAGTTTAGAGAGTAGAACACACTCTCTAAGCTCGTGTGATTTCATACACCCATGTGTTGGATACAACAACGGAAGTTGGCGACTCCACTAATGTGTTTCAAGTTTGTGTGGTTGTGCCATGCGGAGACCCTTAGTCTACGTTGGAGTGGAGGCGGATCCTCGACCCATCTTGTAGTCCTTACAGTCCTTAGATTCATTGAGGTGACCTAGATTCATTGAGGTGATAGAATGAAGAAGGAAGCTCTAATATTTTACTTGCGGGAATTTTGCGCGCAATTTTTTCACACAAAGGCACATTGCGCGCGTTCGGGGAGTGACACACACGATGAGAGCGCACGTGTCCAAGGGATTTTGCGTGCAAATTGCGGGAGATTTTTCTCTATTTTACGCTTGTAAGTGTGTTGGGAAACCCCTAATGTATACGCATTACACCGTATTTGATACCCCAACACGGCGATTTTTGCTGCTTTTTGTAGGCATTTAGTTAGTTTTCATTTAAGATGGTTTTTGCAAAAAGTGTTCACATAGTTTAAGTAGGGGGCGAATTAACCATTGCTTTCCAAACAATTTCTTTCCAAATTCTGGTATGCACACTTAGTTTAACTAGTCCAAGTAAGTGGGTCATGACAACACATGCATAAGCTAGTGTAGAAATTGTTTAGTTTAAATTTCAATTTTTGCATTTAGGAAATTGCGGGACTAGGATTGAATTGCCAATTAGAGCAAGTAATCTCTGTTGTCTTTGCACCATTTGGTGACCCTATACAAGCATATGAACACTCTACATTTGTGATTCACCATCTCCCTTTATTCACTCACATAGACTAACTAGGAGGTTTTGGAAGCAACCCATTATCCGCAAATGCTTTCTATTTAAGCAAGGAACAACGTCACATAGTTTAACTAGGGGACTTTTGTAAAGGATCACCGATATCCATATGTTCAAATTATGAGATTGTTCACCATACCCTCACACACATTCACCCACTAAGAAAAGAAAGCCACCTAAAAATAACTTAAATCAACTCACTAAATTCTCCCCACAGGGGCCACAAGAGAAGTTATAGATTAAGTTATGATCAAGGGGGTAGGCATCCAATAATCCGCCTTGATCACGCTTCACATTTCAAACATATAAGTTACGTTTTTAGGGAGATTTAAAATCCACCTATCAGCCCATGGAAAAGAAAACCCGAGCGCGTCAGAGACCCGATTCAGAGGGGGTTAGGCTTAGGCACAGTGCGTGCGGTATCAGTTGGGGCTACCTGACCTGGCTGATACTTAGTACTGTCAGCTGACTACCAAGAAGCCCAAGACTCGAACACTCACATGGGACGGTGGTTCTTAGTGGCCAAAACTAGGGCATCCTTTACCCTATAAGTGATGGTGCAGGCAAGTGCCAAACCCTCTACCCTTACCTTGTTTGATTCTCTTCGGCTGACTGGGGGTGTCGCCAGTTCTTACGAGACGTTGTTTCAACACTCGCAAGAAATCCTCTCAAGGCCCAGTTACTTTTGAGTGTGTGAGGACATTTTAAGTCTTCTAGGATGTTGAGTATCACGCGCAAACAAAAAAAACCATTTTTTTCTTGATTGATCACATAGATTAAGTTAAAGGAAAATTCATTTCATTTTTGCTTTGTTTTATGTATGTGGCCATAAATTTGTTGAGATCACAGACTCGATCCCCTCAATTTTTTTTTCCAAAACCTAACCTGGTCGACACTCAAATGGTTCAAACGAAACCTCATTGGTCCAGGCATCTTTTGGACCTCCCCCCATTATCGGGAGAGGTTCCAGGTCTTTCGCCATTTAGGCGTCAAAGACAGAACGTTGCCACAGTGGTTGGTTCCTCCTTTCTTGGAGCAACCTTAGTTAGGAACCCTAGTCGGTCTCCCAACACCACACCGCACACCACTCCCCCCTCGTCCCCTGGTGGGCAGAGGAGTGCATCCCATACGGGAAGCCAGCTGAATTCACAACAGGGTACGTCACAGACTAACCCTCGTTCTAACCAGAACTTCGTGTCTTCACACATTTCCATGGCGTCAACCTCCCAATCACCCTTCTTAGCGGCATTAAATCTACCAGATTTGACCAAGCTCACCAATGACCCCATCACACATGACCCCAATTGGCCTCCCATGCCCACGAAGCTCCCTTCAGACATACCAAAGTTTGAAGGCAAGCAAGTGGAAGACCCAGGAAATCATATAATGACCTTTCACCTGTGGTGCTCATCGAATAGCATCATTGACGATACTATTCGGTTGAGGCTGTTTCAACGCACCCTTATGGGAGCAACCGCGAAATGGTACGTAGAGAAACCCCCTACTTCACATAGAACCTTTAGTGCCCTCACTACCGCGTTCCTCACATACTTTCAATTACCCATTCACCATGATTTGGGAATTGAGTTACTAACTCATTTCAGACAATCCCCCTCTACCCATATTTCAGAACATCTCCATCAGTGGAGACGGCGTTGCAGTTTTTGCAAAGCACAACTCAACGACCGAGTCCTTTTAGATTTATTCTTGAAAACTCTGACAACAGATATTTCAAAGGATGTGGCACAACATAACCCCACATCCGAAAAGGACGCAATCATTAAAGCCCAACAGCTTGAACTGATCAACACACAATCAGGATACATATACAATATCCTGCCCAACGCCCCGCGCCTGCAATCTTATCAATAATTGCTAGGTGCGTCGAACTCTGCAGATGGAATTATTGGGTCAATGACCAAAGGGTACCTAGGAACCAACAGTCAGAATCTCGGTTACACACATGGGTCTACCCAGAACATGTCTCAACCCAGATTTCAAAGTCATCATATGCAGCAGCAAAATTTTACTAATAGGGCACCAGCGTATCACCAAGGAGGACCTTATCCTCTGGCTGAGGGGACCCAGTACGTAGGAAGAAAAAGTGACGGAAGAACTCCCCCCCAACGGCCAGGTGCAAACATGGGATATCATTATGCTCAGTCCCAAGAAAATAACCCACCTACGCAAAACAATGCATAGGTGAACATTGTGCAGCCGTCCAAAAATCAACCACACCAGTATGATCAGGAGAACTACCCTCCTAATGTGGTTAAAAGAAAGGTAAAAAACAAACTCGAAGGGAACCCTGGACAAGGGGGTAGCAACCAACAGCGCCCACCATGATCCCAGGCTGGAGGTAACTCCAACCAGAATCAGAACCAGGAGCCAAGCAATTCCCAAAAGCAAGGCAAAAGGCCACCTCTACGAACAAACCATTCTTGTTCAATATGTGGTGAGTGCGGGCACTATACTCACCACTGTCCCGAACTCCCTGAGCTTAAAAAGCTTCAAAGTAACCGAGGACAAGGAGGATCCTCCCAGAAAACTGTGGTTATGCAAGAACCCTTCCCCCATCAAGGAACGGTCAGCACCTAGCAGCAAAAATCCGACAATTCCGGGAAAAACAACCATGAAATTTACATGGTAGGAGAGGAAATGTTTTTCCAAACACAGAATCGCAGCTACGACACCCCACCTGACACTAGTACTTCAGGGGCTAGTACAAGCAAGCCGACTGCACCTTTAACCATTCCAAAGATTCCTTTGGAACCATTGCCAAAAATGGTAAAAGGGCCTAATAGGCGAGCAGGTAACTACTCCAAAGCAGCCCACAATTACAACATCGTAGAAGATTTAGCTCAGTCACTTGCTACTATGTTCGCTTTGGAGGTACTGCTATCGTGCCTAAAGCAATGGAAATCCCTACTTTTCATATTAGGCACCGTCGACCCTGCCAACATGCGCATGATGGCCTTTGACTTAGACAAAGCTACCTCTAGGCTTCCCTCCATGGTTGCCTTCCAGATACTAGTATCGGTATAGAATATCACTATTCACCGATGTGTCATTGACGAGGGTACATCCACATGCATCATGTCAAAGAATGTATGGCAGAAGTTAGGAGACCTCGAACTCAAACCTTCTGTCATCACACTTAGAGTATACGACGGTCGTCCCTCGACCCCCGTTGGTCTCTTCGAAAATGTACCGGTCTGCTTAACTGGTAAGACTGTCCACATAGACATCGAAGTCTTGGATGATCACTTGAATTACAATATACTCCTTAGGCGGAGTTGCATGTACGCCATGTCTGCCATAGCATCCTCCGTTTTCCACATCATGATGTTCCCCCACGAGGATCGAATCATCACAGTAGACCAGCTGACGCACACTAAAAAGCGTCCCTTGACCAACACAGATATGGTTCTACCTTATATAGATACATCCACAGATGGTCTTTTATGATATCAAGAATATGGCGCTGGCCAATTCAAACCGTCGTCCGTCCTAGGGTCATTCCTAGGAGATCCTCCTTTATCCCTGAGGTATCGCCTGATGCCACAGGGGCCCTGGTATGCATGATGTCCACATCAAGCACCAAGGTTAGTCAGGACATGGACTCAAGTATTAATGACACCTAGGCATTAGCTACGGTAGCCTCCCTAGTCTATGCCGCCTCCCAAACTCCTTTCCTCTACCCACCTCCTGGCTTCACCTCCCAGCAGGTCTTAGCAACACTGGTATTACCCAATATATCATTGGAATTCCCAGTGTGGTATCTCGTTCCTCCTCCAGGAATTCCAGCTACCAACGTTACTGCGTTCAAGTTAAAGCCCCCGGTCCCGAGGAGCCCCAACCTACCCAAGTAGCAGTCGAAACTACCCCCGCAAGGGAAATTCCCACTGCGAAACCGACGACCATGATAAAGAAAATCGCCAAGAAAGGAAAGAAAGTGATGACCCCCACCATGCAGAGGAAGTCATCATCCTGCGCTATATGTTATGTCATAGGACACTGTACTCACATATGCTCGGAGTTGGACGAGTTAAAACCACTCCTCGGTTGCAAGGCAGGCACCTCAAAACGACATTCCCATAAAAAGAAACTCGCCACCAAATGAACAACAAAAAACCGCCGCCTCAAAAAACCGCCGCGTACCAATCACACATGCGCTATCTATGGCATCTACGGGCACTACACCTATTGTTGCCCAGAGGTCCCATGATATAGGGATACTTTACATGCAGTCGAACGATCCTATCAAAAGGATCCCTCCATCCAGGCATCTGGAAATGAACCGCGTACCATCCAGTACCTACAGGAGGAATGAAGGTCACCAGATTGACAACCATTTGTCCCTCCTCCACCCAAGCCACCATACACCAACCAGGGAAAAGGAAACCTAGTTGCCTCATCTTCTTGAGATTTAGGCACATCGATTACTGCAGATGGCTTGGTTAGGTCTTTGACCTAAGGTCACCTAGGTAGCAGTAATCTGTATTTAGGGAGATCCTAGACGGGGGGCACTAACCGGCAACGCCCTCCACCATAATCTCAGTCTAGGGGAAACCACAACTGAAATCAAAACTAGGACCCAAGTAACAACTCCCAAGGAAAAATTGGAGCTTAGAGTATCTGATCACTAGTTCAGTGCTGACGGCGGATCAGCACTCCATAAGAAACAGAGGTGATGCCACACATTCACACTCCTGAGGAAATATTTTTTCAGCGCCGACAGGTATGCACCCTCCCATATTCCTTTCCAAAATTCATGTTTTTCAATAAATATTAGATAAAAAGAAGATGCTTTCACTTGAGGTAGTTGTTTTTTCAGGAAGAACATGCAAAACATTCACAGCACCACCCATTGAAAGTTCCGGAGCAGGTATCATTCTACCCTCAGAATGATAGAGTCCCAGAAAACATTGCATATCCTGACCTCATTTCTCCATTATAAATAAACCATAGGGTCCTCATACCTAACCACGTTTATCATCACCCCACCCTGCACATGATAAACGTCCGCGATGGTCGGTAGAGCCTCCCCTCCATGGCGATCGTCATCCAAAGCAGACCATACATCACCCCACAAGTGACGCCATGGCCATACCATTTTAGTTCGGGAAGCACCTCATGCCCATCCGCATATCATGCATAAGGTCAAGTTCACCATTTAAACTCAATCCCCTTCCCGAATGATTGGGTTGTACAAGAAGAATGAAAGCGCACCTCCGCGCACCGCATTTGGCCCACCATACCTGCATCAACAGAAACCCATCTGCGACATCTTCCACTTCATCAACCCCACACATGAGACCAGCCAATGGGACCCCTACCCCCAGTAAAACACTGTCCTCACACCTTCAAGTGAGCGACCCTCCTTCATGTTTTCGGGTACCCGTCTCTGTGTTTTGTACAAACCAAACCCCATTATTTTATTCTTTTGGTAAGTGTACAAAGACCGCAAACGATGCCCTTCGCCACTTCACCCTCATATTTCACCTTTTCTCCCATGGCAACAGTCCCCCATCTCCCTTGGTTGAAGTATTTCATTCCTCCCATGCACGCACCATTACGACAATCATAGCCGGTTCACACCCGCCCTGGAAGTCCTACCGACTCCAGGGACTTTTCCCTTTAGAAATACCTATGACTACTGCTAAATTGCTCAATTATACTTCAACCTCGGGCCACTAAATCCCCATCATCCGTTTTCAACTACTGCTCACCAACATGCCTATGTTAAACCCTTCATGGTTCGGTTAAGGCTTCCTTTTTGTCGACCTCAACACCTCTTTTCCAAAAAGGAAGCGATACATTGGTTGACTCCTCCCCATGCAAAGGGGTATCCTCAGGTGGCACTATGGGAGACATCATTATCCATAGATTTCCTTGATCCTCTTGAAATTTGACTACAGCAAAAGCTTTCATGTCATGATGGTATCATACCTTACAACCATTGCACTTTGATTAAGATCTATTGAAGACCCGTGCCTTTATAAGCGTCTTTGAAAACAATGCTTACACGGGAAGGTCCCAGCCAGTACATATGCGTACATTGCACAATAATATGCCATACCAAGATTACACATATGGGTACCGCATTCCACCTATCGTCAAAGGAAAAACGCCCCTGAGGGCGTCAGCAGTCGTCATCAACAACCACCAGCATCACTACCACAGTAGTGACACACACAGCACATGTATCTGTCAATTTTGTTTAACTAGCCATAGCATCATGAGCATGTTACATGCCCGCCTCATTGAAATTGTGTAAATATGTTGTATATTTTGTCTACTTGTAGGGGGTCCCTTAGGCCATGGTTATCTCGGAAACAGTGCAAGGTGTTGTCGATCCAAAAGTACACGCAGGCCTTTCTCTCTCTCTCTCTCTCTCTCTCTCTCTGCGTACGATAAAGAAAAGAAACTATAATGTATTTCGGCTATATAGTTCTTCCTAGACCTCACACATTAGGGGGCAACTATTAACACTGGAAAATCGTACAGTAGAAGACGAAATCAATTAATGTTGAGCCTAAGGATTTACAGGACAAGAATACATTATGGAATCAAGAAGTATTTAAAATCTCTAAGGTTTTGAGAAAATCAGATTTGAACTAGTCATAAATGCTCAAATGCACACTTTTTCCTTCCAGAAGAGCGCCTTTTGTGTGCCCTTTTTCCCGATAAGCGTGCATTCCTGGAAATGGAAAAAATTCACTTTCCGGGACCAAAACAAGCAAAGGACAGTTACTCCTTATGTGAAAGCCGCCTAAGGACAACCACTAGCGCCTCCTTAGACATTATGTGAGCACACAAAATAATATTTGAGCACACAATGGAATCACACCTCTCCCTTGGGTCACCATCCATCATGTACCAAGGGAGGGAAGGAGGATTTGAAGCTCACCTATATAAACCCACCAAGAGATGAAAAAATGGTGATCACAAGGTTATGCTGGCCAAAGTTGCCCAAGAAACACCAACATTGTGTGTGATCCAAGGAGCTGGAGCTAAAGAGGACTCGATAGTTGGCCACCCAACATCTTAGTCCACCACAACAGAGAGAGAGAGTTAGACTGCATTAAAGGCAGAACTTGAAAGACAAACATCCTTGCATCGGGACCTAGAGCCATTTCCTAGGGGCCCTTTGGCAAGTGGGTAAGATTTTATTTTATTCCAAACATTGAATAAGAAGAGGCCATCGAGCCATCATTTGCATTATTATTGTTTAGAACTCTCTATATAGCTTCTTTTGTGTTTTTAGTTTTAGTTTTTTAACCAGAGCATACTTCAACATATTATTTCATTTAAGTTTTATGCTTTTGAGCTCCCCCCACATACTGTCTGTTACCAATAGTTTAGAGATTAGACCACACTCTCTAAGCTCGTGTGATTTCGTACACTCGTGTGTCGAATCCACAACAACATTAGCATTGAAAGATAAGATCATGAACATTTGAATGCAAAAACATTAAACCATTTCTCAATACCTATCCATATTCACTCAGGTCAAAGATGAAATTGGAGGAGTTGGAGAAACATGTGCCACCATATATGTGAGCTGGTGAATTTCTGAGCACTTCCTTAACTTCTCTCGAACTCCCCGACAACTAACTGCGGCTACTTTGGAAGTTAATGGAAGAGACAAGCTCCCAAATTGGGAGAGACTTTAGCTTGACTTGGTGAAGGAGGAGATTAGAAGAAACACTAGAGATGGAGTCTCATCCATATATGATGAGGAAGACGATTGTGCTATAGTTGGAAAATGAAATAATTCCAAAGGAAATAAGGCCCAAGGTGAGGCAGAATCCAACCATAACCATGGCAAGAAGGAAGACCTCGGTAAAATTAAATTCTTTCACCTGCCATGAGTATGGACACTATGCAACCAAGTGTCCACACAACAAATCCAGTAATAATTCTATAGAAACAAGAGGATATGCTCTCAAATCACAATTCATGTTGGATTTCACCCTCATTGCTTGAATGGAAATCACAGTAAGAGGGAGTGAGTGGTACCTAGACTTTGGTGCTTCATATAATATGACATGAAATAAAGAGTTCTTCAATAGCCTAGAGGAAGAGGACCTACAATTACCCATATAGATTGGAGATGATGGGAGGTATAGTACTAAATGGATTGGCATTGTCACCTTTAAGAGGGATTCAGACTCTCATTTTCACCTAAAGAATGTAATGTATGTTCCCATCCTGAAAATATCTAGTTTTTGTAGTTGTACTTGAGGACAAAGGAGAGGATATGATGTGGTGTTCAGTAAGGGGAAATATTATTTGAATCATACTTCTACTAGACAAGTAAAACAAATTGGTGTTCGAGTTAAAAATATCTACAAGCTAGAGGTAGATTTCACCATGCATGCAATTATACCTCCAGGAGTGAGGTGGGGAAATGTAGAGCCTTAGTCCTAGAGTTGAAAATATTTGGGAAAGGTGCATAGGAGAGCAGCAGCAGTTGCAGTATACTCTTCTCATGGATCATTACCCTTGCTACAGGGGCCTACAATATTCAGTAGCAGAAGGATCAATGTTGGTTGATGCAATAAGATCTTGAGTGAAAGTTGCACAGGATAGTAGCAATAAGAGACTCGGGAGAGATTTGCAACTCAAAGAAAATTGATTTAGTGTTATGGATGCTTCTCAGTTTCAGTTGTTGCAGTGGCAACAATAATAGTGAGAGGGAGTTTTAATTTTGCTACAATACCTTCCTTTATAGGAGCAGGATTTGGGTTGTATAAAACCCTTTTCTTACTAAGAGGGAGTGTTAAATTGTAGTAAGAAAATGATTCATTTGACTTGTTCCTTATTCAAATGGATAATTTTGAATTTACTCATTAGCAAGATGACTTGATTTTAGGTTAGTAGGAGTGACATGGCCAAGTCACTTATTTAAGTCATTCAATTCAATTTTGTGGGAAAATTTTGCATGATTTGATTGCTATGATCTAGCAATAGACTAGTGGAGTTATAGTTATTGAAACTCAGTTATCTGAGCTCTAGTCATGAATAGAGTCAATACGAGTTCAATTGAGTAGTTGTAATTGTTGTTAACTCACTGATCTCTCAATTAACTGGTCAATTTACTAAAAATATCCCTAGTCATGCATGCAATTCGAATTTCCTAGTCGAGTGGAGGGAAAAGACATAATTGTATTTATTGTTGTATATTGTTGAGTGTCACAACGTTTGCATGTATAAGGTGAGATAATTTACTTAGGAATTGCGCAAGGAAATAGGAGCCTCCTATTCTTTAGGAGCAGGAATTGCATAAGGAAATAGGAGGTGCAGGAGGCCTAGATTTGGCTAAGTATTTGCCCGAGGAGACTCAGGAGGAAGAGATGAGTATAGCAGTGTAGGTTGAGCTTCAAGGATTGAATTTTTCATTGTAATAAATCTATATTCTCATATGATCTAATAAAAACAGAGAAGGGGTTTTTACCAGTTGGGTTCCCCAGTCAAAATATTATGTTCATTGTGATTGAATGATTGCATGTGTTTCTATTGTATGTTTTGTTTTCCGCAGATTTAGTAGAAGAAATTTGTGTCTATTGATTTCAGTATGATTTCATTAGCAACTGCAAATTTTGAGTTATTTCTACAGAGTCTAGGGTGAGGCATCTCCATGGAGTGGTAAAAATATTTGATTCAATGGTGATTTATCACCTCCTTTTTGTGGACGATATAATGGCATACTCCGCGGGATCTTGCAGGATCTTATGTCACCTTTAAAAATATCCTTGGACCTCTTTTACAGGGTAACATGGGTGGTGATAAATGGGAACAAATATTGTATCATTCTTAATGACATGTCCGATGAGGATGAGGTGAAAACAAAGGAAATTTTCCCCTTCTCATTCAAATCTTTAGATGAATTTTTAAAGTACCTGATGTTCTTTATAAAACCAAAAAAATACCACACAACATATAAGATGTGGATGGTTCAAAAAGTGGTAGGGTATATTCAGGTGTGGTCATATTGTTTACTAATGAGAGGAGGGTGTTTGGTTTTGGTCAAGGCCATCTTGGAAAGTATTATAGTATACTAGAATTCTATAGTAGTGATTCCAAAATGAGCTCTAAACCAAATCCAAAATGAATGCCTTACATTTTGTGTATAAGTGCAAGAAATCATAAAGGATATATGTTAGTCAAGGGTGATATAATAATGGCTTCAAATGAGCTTTGAGGATGGGGGGTAAAAGAGATTCATCTCTTTGCAAAGGTGTTGGATGGTAAGAATTTATGGAGCTTGATAAGGGTGTCATTCATCTAGTTCAAAGTTATGCAAGCTAAGAATTTTCTAGGTACATCTATTGTGGATTGGTTCGGAGTACTAAATAAATACTCCATGGAATCAATAGTGTGGAAAGATATAATTAGGGCCTTCCCCTTGGTTGGTCAGTGATTGGTGTGGTGCATGGGGAATTAAAAAATCATTAGATCCTTGGTATGGTTTTGGGACTAACTATAGGCTCTCAGCACCTCTTGTTCATGAATTGAGTCTTCTAAACTTGTTACGTCTAGTTGATGTCATCTCATAACACCCATAGGATGGATTTCAGGAAGGTTGGAATATAGCCAGGGATAAGTGACTAACAACAAAAATGAAAAATTAATGAAACAATTATGTTGATCTTATTGTCGAAAATGAAGTTTGAATTCGTGATAATTTTCTAGATTTTATTTGTTGGACCGTGAACCCTCTCTCTAGAGGTTTCACTGCAAAATTGGGGCAAAATGCATGGTGTGAAGAAAATTTCTCATAAGAAAGATCATGATGGTGGAAGGTATTCTCGCGAGTCAATGAACTGTTGAAATCTAAGATTTGTGTCTGGGTAGCTCTCAACAAATTTTTTTGACCTGGGACAAGTTGCAAAGGAGAGGATGGTCTGATCCAAGCCATTTCCCCCTATGAAATATTCAGGCGACTCATGATGATTTTTTTATGCGTTGAAGTTACACTATTCAAATCTATGGATACCTTTCGAATGACTTGACGCCAAATTGTAGATGGTTGGAAATTTCACTATTAGATACATGTAGAATAGGGTGGTTGGATAAGGTAGTATCAACTTACCGAGGATTACCTTTTCTGTTAATAATTTATGTATGATGGGAATGGAGTCAAAACATATTCCAACATAAGTCTATTCCTCCAAATGTATGTGCAATAAATATAGCAACGATGGCACAATAATTTAAGTCAGATCCAAAATAGTCAAGGCCAAGAAACATGATTATACCATCGATATATTTTGAATACACATGGGGATATTTTGATGGGATTAGTCAAGGTCGTCTGCCAAAATGTGGAGTGGGGGTGATCTTCCATTTCATTCAAACACACTCCATGTCTTACATATATGCACTAGGAAGAGGATTGAATAGCAAAGCAGAGTTTGTGGCCTTGTGGATGTTGTTGGAATCAACAAAGGATAATTGAGTAACATGCCTCTAGGTGTCGGGGGATTCAAATTTGTTTATAGACTAAGAAAACCAAAAGGAAGAGGTGAGAAATATTGGTATGGGAACATTTATCTCTGATATCCTTGATGTTTCTAGTTCTTTTGAACTCATTTTATTCTACCACATTCTCCATCAATTGAACATTGAAGTTGATTCCCCATCTAAAGAAGCACTTTATTTGCTAATTGGTTTTGTCAATTATCATGAATATTTGGATGGGGAGGAGATTGAGTCCATGGGGACTAACCTCTCTTACCAGTTTATCTATTTTAATTTTTGATGTGTACATAGAACCCATGGGGATTAAGTTTGATGAAAAGTGAGGATATGGGCCTATCCCCTGAGTTTTTGGTTTTTTGGGTCAGTACGATACAAATTATTGAGAATGCTTTTCAGATAAATCACATCATTAGTTTTTGGTCGACGTTTCCTAAGGATGAACAACATTATATGATTTGAAACATCGACCAAAAACTAATAATATGATTTATCCAAAAAACATTCTCAATAATAATATGGATCACGAAAGTCTAAAATCAATGAGGATACAATTTCTTTTGCTACACTATGAGTTATTTGTTAAATGAAGTCCAGAAAAACAATACATATATATCAATTTTCACATATAAATATATATGATTTTCTCTATAAAATTTTTTCTTATTAATTTTTAAATAATGTATTTTATATTTATTATTTTAAATAATAGTTATAAATTTAAGTTTTATTTTCTTATACAAAGTTAAATCTTACTTTATATATTTTTAATAAGCAATGGTTCTTAGTTTTGAGAAAAATTGTAGCAAAGTATGTCCGTTAATTGAGGTAGCTTTCCCACCTCAATTCATAAAAGGAATATAGTAGTTCCATCTACAACTATAATGCTAGGACAAACATTTAACATCTAGCATATTAAAGAGGACATGGTTCTCCAAGATCATTATACCAACATGAATACAACTCTATGCAAAAAGAAAATTGTACTGAGATATTGATAGGTGAATACACATTTTACTCAAACAGATTATGATGACATATATTGTTATAGTTATATACTAATACATTAATATTTGGTCAATTATTTATTAGCATGTCAAAAAAAAGATGAACAAAGGTTTATGGAGAAACTAAAGACACTAATACATGTTGCTTATCTTTATATTGTTGCTATGATAAAAGTAATGTACATTATAGTAAACACAAAAATAAGCATTTTTCATTGAACAACTAAATAATTTATGTGCAATTTATGTGCACCGTAAACATACTTGAGTTATGCCTAGAGGATGAACTGTAAGTGATGTTAAATTATTTCAAACTCATCATCTACATAATTTTCTCTATATTCAATAATTACAAATAGAATCCAATACAATTGTACGAATTTATTGCAAAGTTGCAATTGTACAAATTTATTGTAGGGTTAAGAGCATATAAAATGATATCAATACTCGAATGTAATTTTTTTTTTCAAAATTATATATATATATATATATATATATATTTAATAATAATAATAATTTTATAAAAGATATTAAAAATATTTTAATCTTATTTAAAGAATTGACAATATATATAAATAAATAAAAAATTAAAATTTATTAAAAATACTCAAAATAATATAAAGTCAATCTGCTTTAATTTTATTTCAAAAACAATCATTTTGTAGGACTTAAAATAAACACTTACAAAATAATAAAGTAGTTTAAATTTGTTTCATGTGGTTTTTTTTCATATATAATTCAAAAACATGAGATGGATAACCACTACATCTATAAAATATCTACCAAATATTTGTACTAGATAGATCTTGTAATAGGTAGATCTATTTTTTTCCTACATCTACAAAATATCTACGAAATATTTGTTGTAATAGGCAGATCTCAAATTTTTTTTTTTTCTTATATGATTAGACCACTACATTTACAAAATATCTACGAAATATCTGTACTAGACATCTTATTAGAAAATGTGCTTTAATAACGAGGACTCTACCAATTTGAACTAACCCTCAAAGCTATATCACGTTTACACACTAGTAAAGTAATAATAATAATAATTTTTTATAATCATGGTAAAAACAAAATTAATCAAGATAATTTTTTTAAACCCATGGTGAATCAATAACTTATTGGAAGGTATTTCCAATACTATAATAGGAGTATATCCAACAATTATAACACTAAGAGTATATCCAATAGCTCTTAGGCCAGATATACTAAGAATTTATGACTTGGAAAAAGTGGAGATTCTAGGAGGGTGGGGTGCCTACTCATTGAGCCTTATTACAAATGGCCAAAAAATTTCCCCATAAAATTTGAAATTGGGTAAAAAGAATAATATCCCATTACACCAATCACTTAATAGTTTCAAAATAAGATAATAAAAATTAAAAAAAATGAAATGCAACTTTTAAGCCCACTAATTTAAAATAAATGTACTTTTTAAATACGACGAAATTAGGTTCAAATTACTTTTAATTCTGCCAAATTTGATTGAATGTGCTTTTTTAAACCCACCAAATTGGACAACGCGCTTTGGCAAAGTGGGGAGCTATCAGTGGAGAAGGTGGAAACTTAAGAATATAGAGAATACAAAAGGAAATGGTGAAAGAAACTTCATAGAGAATACAAAAGGTTTTAATACTCAAGGTTTATATGCTTAAATCAATCCAATAAAGGACATGGCCTAGCAAGTATATATAATGAGGTGCCCTTTAATAAAGGTGCCAATTATATGGTTGTGTAGTAGGAAAGTAAAGAGGCAATATATGCCTCATGCAAAGTAAATCTTTAAAAGTCAAGGTCACACGTTACTCATGTACCTTTTGGTGAATGAGATTTATTCCATTGTTATGAGAATAATATAAACATCAACATGTGTAAAGAAGGTTATATACCATAAACGCAATGAGAATAATATAAACATCAGTGTTTGTAAAGAAGGTTATATACCATAAATGTAGAAATGTTTATTAATTAATAATATTAAGGAGAAAAACTTAAAGGCATGGTGCCACTTCATGGAAGATGGAGTTAGAGAATATTGTACAACTTTCAGACCTTTGGATAAGAGGCTTTTAGAAATATAGCGATAAATGTATATATTTTAATTTAAAAAAATGTATTTAATTGAAATTTTATGAAGCGGGAGGAGATTGAAGAATTTATTTATTTTTGTATTTTTTTAATATATATATATATATATAGTTTGAGTGGAGCATATGTTTCTTTTTAAGAGATTATAGGTTCAAAACCAGTGGGCTAGAGTATGTATGTCTTCATAGATTTAGTAGTGAAATCAATGTATGAAGAATAGTCTCTTGTCCCACAAACAAAAGGGTCTCATACACCAATTTGGTGTCTAGCTTGTCCGTGACCTTAAAATTAGATAATAATAATGATGATGATGATGATGATGATGATGGTTGTCTCTTGTCCCACAAACAAAAGGGTCTCATACACCAATTTGGTGTCTAGCTTGGTCGTGACCTTAAAATTAGATAATAATAATAATGATGATGATGATGGTGGTGGTTATTGTCTACTAATACCAATGCGTCCTATCAGACCTTAAGATAGGAGAAATAATCTAAGTTTGATTCTTCAAAATCTTGTTTCTATGGTCAAAGAAAAGGAAAATAAGTGCTCCAAAATCGCTATAGATGTAGAAATTTATAAACACAATAATGTATTTCCGGACTCTCCTGATCTAAAAATTTTAATCCGTTGTTAAATATAGAATCCTTCTACTTAATTATTTGTGGAAATTAAATCGCTAATTGCAGACACATGAAGAAAAATCAATCGCACATAACAAGATGTTTTACCGGGAAAGCTTAAAGCTGAAAACCCCAACTATCATATATTATGTATATCAATGGAACATGAAACAATATCATACAAAGTTCAGCTCATAGAGCTCTCAGTACAATATAAAATCGTCTCACATTGTCATGTAGAAATTTGCATATTCATGCACCAATTTCTTGCCTCCTGACAACCTGCCTTCACTGTGCAATCCCTGCTGAAGAAGATCCCTGAATGAATGAAATCTTGTCTTCCTTGACTACGCAATCCTCATTGGCATATCCAACGTGTGTGTAGATGCATTGAATGCATCACTATAGTCACAATTGATAGTCCATCACACCCTTTCACCTATCTCTCCATTGGGTCTCCACTGGAACTGATATGCAAGTAGCTAATTGTTGTATTTATTTAGTTGCATGTAAGACACTGCTTGTGAATTAATTAAATAATTAATTCACTGATATCTCACTAGTGTATCATGAGTAACAACTAGCAAAACCGAGTTTAACTCACTTAACTGAGTTAAAATAAATAACAACTCCCATAATTACTGTTCCAACTCTGTGACAACTCGCCACAATCTGTTATAAGGAAGTCCATCATGCATGAGTCACCAACCAACCTAGGAATTGCGTAATTCCTTCAACTCACTGATTTTCCACATCAGTTCACTAAAATCAAGTGCTCCAAGAGAATAAGTTATTATTTATTGTCTGATTATTATTAAAGGCTAATAATAATCAACATGCATTCTATTTTTAGATATGCAATCTATAAGTAGACTTCGCCCATATCTCTAAAAATAGAAATTCATCCAAAGATATTTAGAATATGCTCACCTTCTAAAAATAGACATACACCTAAAACTAGCCTGCGGGCCCCACCTAGTGAAGGTGCTTAATTTTCACTAGGATTATCATCTTGTTGAATCTCAACACTCCCTCTCAAAAAGATGTGGATTATCCTTCACCTTGATCCTGCCTCTATGGCATTCGAATTTGCTCCTGGTGAGTGCCTTCGTTAGAATATATGCATCCTGATCTTCTGTTGGAATGTACTAAAGCAACATGATCTTCCGCTGCACACAATATCTGATATGATGATACCAGATTTCTATATTCTTAGATCAATCATGAAACACGAGATTAATCAAGAGTTTAATGCAACTCTGATTATCACAATGAATCTTTGTAGGATCGAAATGAGAACCAAACAAACCTACCAGGATCTTCCTCATCTGGATAGCCTCACATGCAGCTTGACTTGCTGCCATGTATTCTGCTTCCACTGAACTGAGTGCCACGGATCTTTGTTTCCTGCTGTACCAAGAAACTACTGTAGATCTGATACTGAAAACCCCTCCTGATGTGCTCTTTCTGTCTGTTGGGCTGCCTGCCCAATCTGCATCTAAGCCATACTCAGATGTGCCCCTGAGATATCTCAGAACATGCTTTCCTGCCTTCTAAAAGAGCTTGGTAGGCTTAACCATCGATTGACTAAGATGGTTCACCGCATAGCATATGTCTGGTCTTGTATTAACTAAATACATGAGAAAACCCACCAACTGTCGATAAAAATTGGCATCCACTACCTCTGTTGATGTAGCATCCTCTTTCCTCCAATTTCCTGGAAGAGGAGTATCCATGGGTTTGGAATCCTCCATGTGAAACTTACCAAGTATCTCCCGAGCATACTTGCCTTGAGACACAAACAGTTCACCTTCTCGCTGCCATATTTCCAATCCAAGGAAATAATGAAGGAGGTCCATATCCTTCATCTCAAACTCCTTTGCAAGGTCCTCCTTGCATGAGTGTATCAGCTGCTCATCACCAGTCAGTATAAAATCATCAACATAAAGAACAATGATTAAAAGCTTACCCTCCACCACAATTTGGTATAGGTTTACATCCGCCTCACTCTTGGTGAAGCCAAGTCTGGTGAAATAGCTGCCAATCCGAGTGTACCAAGCATGGGGTGCTTGCTTCAACCCATACAACGCTCTTTTGAGTCTTCAAAAGATCTCAAATCCTTTAGGCTGCTTAATGTACACTTCTTCCTCAATGATCCCATTAAGGAACGCAGTACTCACATCCATCTGATGAATGTGCCAACGCATCTGAGTTGAGAGAGCAAGGATGGTCCTTATGGAAGAATACCGTGCGACAAGTGCAAAGGTTTCTTCATAATCAATCCACTCGATCTGTGAGAAGCCCTAGGCAACAAAACTTGGCTTATACTTCTCGACGCTCCCATCAGCAGCTTGCTTTACCTTGTAGATCCATCTTGAACCTACCACTGATTTACCAACAGGCCTTGGAACAATCTCCCAAGCATTGTTTCTGACAATGGATTCATACTCCTCCACCATGGCATCTACCCATGTGGGCTCCTGCACTGCTTCCTAAAAGGAAGATGGCTCTGTCACGATACACTTGCTCATGAGAGCCATGTATCCAGTGAATCAATCAGGTGACTGTATCTATCTGCACTGTGAAGTAGGGACTCCTACATTCTCTACCGCATCAATCTTCAGCCTCTGAGCTTCTATGGTACGCTTTCTGCCTGTTCTGATGATTGGTTCTACATGAGTGGACTCCACTCCATGAATCTTCTCCTATGGCTGATTCACATCTAGAGGCTCATATTTGGGAACCAGATGTTCCTCCTCTACATGAAAGTGTAGCTCCCTCTCAAGCGACAACTTCATGGCTTTCTCCTCATTTAATTTTATATCCTGTCGCACCACAGTCATCTGACTATTTGGAAAATACACACGATAATTATGGGGTGTTTCTGTGTACCCCACAAATATACCAACTTCTGCAGTCGGCTCCAGCTTCTTCCTGGCGTTCTTGGTCACATGAACATAAATAGATGGGCCAAAAATCTTAAAATGAGAAACATCCAGTTTCTTACCAGTAAAAGCTTCTTCAAGTGTACTCATGCCAAGTACTCTATGAGGACAACGGTTTTGCACATAAATCGCAGTGTTGCATGCTTGCGCGCACAAGTGCATCGGTAGGCCCTGGTCATGTAGCATAGCTCGTGCAACACTCGCGATAGTTTTGTTCTTCCTCTCCGAAACCCCATTCTGCTATGGGTTATGAGGCGCTATGAATTCTCTCTGAATTCCTTCTTTGTTATAGAAGTCTTTGAATTAGTTCAAGATAGATTCACCACCATTATCGCTCTGCAGATCCTTCACTTGCTTCCCCGAATCCTTCTCCACCAAGGCTTTAAACTCACAGAACTTTGAGAATTTTTTTATCCTTCTTCTACATGAAGAAGATCCAGTATCTACGAGAATATTCATAAAAAAAAATAACATTATACCTGTGTTTTGTTGTTGAAGCAACCGAGAAAGGTCCACACACGTTTGTGTGAATTCTCTCCAGGATCACCGAAGCACAGTTCTCCTTCTCATGAAAGGTGGTCTTCACAAACTTACCCATAGTACATCCCTTGCACTGATCTAACTGTGCAAGTGTACCCTTAGGAAGTCCAGTAGAAATATGTTGCAAAACCTTCAGGGCACCATGGTGAAGATGGCCCAATCTCCTGTGCCATAATTCACGCTCATCCTGGCTCACCACTTCTTCTACTTTACCCACCATTGTAGTGCAACCATCTACTTCCAGCTTGTAAAGATTCTTGATTCAAATCCCTATCCTCTTGTTTTGAACCGTTGTTTTTTGTCACGGGAAAGCTTTTCCATCGCTGAAAACAACGTCATAACCTCTGTCCTCCAACATCGCAACTGAGACCAAATTCTTCTTTAGACCTGGAACATGCATAACATGTTTCAACATAAATGGTTTACCTGAATCCCTCTCAAAGGTAATGGTATCAATTCCGGTCGCACTGTATCGTCCATCGTCGCCATTTCTATATGCATTTGGAGATATTTCTCCTCCAAGTCGCTGAACAACTCCTTATCTCTCTTCATGTGGAAGGAAGGACCACTATCAAGATACCACATCGATCCCATTGTACTTGAAACCAAGCATGTGATAAAAGAGAAATCAAGTTCAAATTTCAAGGCAAGGACCTCACCAGTAGCAGCTCCAGCAACCTTCTTGTTCTTCTTTTTTTGTGGGCAATTAGTGGCGAGATGCCCATGTTCGTGACAGTGAAAACACTTCACCTTGGACAAATCCAACTTCTTGCCTTTAGCCTCAGATTTTGAGTGGAATTTCTTCCCCTTCCCTTTCCTTGCTTTGGAAGCCAAAGCACAATCCTCTTCATCATCATGCTTTGATGAAGAGCCATCTTTGGTATTCCGCCTTATCTCCTCCTGCAGTAGATCTGACCAAAGTCGCTCCCAATCCGACAGTTTCTCTCGTCCATTGACAGAGTCTTCATAACTGTACCAACTCTTTGGAAGCCCAAGGAGAGCCAAGCTCACCAAGTCATCATCAGTAACTGTAATTCCCACACTCCCCAGCTCATCCTGACATTGGACAAACTTCGTGAGATACTTTGGAATACTGTCGCCCTTCTCCATTTTGATTTTTCTGAGTTTATCTTTCAGCACCAACTTTCTATGGTCGTTGCTACTTTGGAAAAGATCTGTCAAAGCCTTCCACATTGAAAATGGATTGGCTTTCATGTGAAGGCTTGACACAATATGGTCTTTCACACCTTCCAATAGAATCCTTCTCATCTTCGCTACTTTCTTTTGCTAGGCGTCAAGTAATGCAACATCCGTCGAAGTGGGCTTAGGAACATCACTGTCGATGAATTCCTTCAAGCCATTATCTTCAAGCACCGCCTCCATCCTGTCCTTCCAGGCTATGTGGTTTGAGTTTCCCTCAAGTGCATACTCCAACCGCAACCCATTGAAAGCCATTTCAATGTTTACTCAACTGTCGCACCAAGAAATTCTTGCAGCAAATTTGAATTGTTCCACCACACAAAACTCAACACTGCTTCAATATTGCAATATTTAGTGATTAACACTGCTCCGATACCATGTAGAAATTTATAAACAAAATAACGTATTTCCGGACTCTCCTGATCTAAAAATATTAATCCACTTAATTCTTTGCGGAAATTAAATCGCCAATTGCAAACACATGAAGAAAAATCAATCGCACATAGCAAGATATTTTACCGGGAAAGCTTAAAGTTGAAAACCGCAACTATCATATATTATGTATATCAATGGAACATGAAACAATATCATACAAAGCTCAGCTCATAGAGCTCTCAGTACAATATACAATCGTCTCACACTATCATGCAGAAATTTGCATATCCATGCACCAATTTCTTGCCTCCTGATAGTCTGCCTCCACTGCACAATCTTTGCTGAAGAAGATCCCTGAATGAATGCAATCTTGCCTTCCTTGACTGCACAATCCTCATTGGCATCTCCAATGTGTGTGTAGATGCATTGAATGCATCACTATAGTCACAACTGATAGTCTATCACACCCTTTCGCCTATCTCTCCACTGGGTCTCCACTGGAACTGACATGCAAGTAGTTAACTGTTGTATTTCTTCAGTTGCATGTGAGACACTGCTTGTGAATTAATTAAATAATTAATTCACTGATCTCTCTCTAGTGTATCATGAGTGACAACTAGCGCAACTGAGTTTAACTCACTTAATTGAGTTAAACTAGATAACAACTCCCATAACTACTCTTCCAACTCTGTTACAACTCACCATAATCAGTTATAACGAAGTCCATCATGTATGAGTCACCAACCAACCTAGGAATTATGTAATTCCTTCAGCTCACTGATTTGCCACATCAGTTCACTGAAATCAAGTGCTCCAAGAGAATAAGTTATTATTTATTGTCTGATTATTATTAAAGGCTAATAATAATCGACATGCATTCTATTTTTAGATATGCGATCTATAAATAGACTTCGCCCATATCTCTAAAAATAGAAATTCATCCGAAGATAGAATTTCCTCAACCATCTAAAATCAACATCCTACTAATTTTAGAATATGCTCACCTTCTAAAAATAGACATACACCTAAAAATAGTGTACGAACCCCACCTAGTGAAAGTACTTAATTTTCACTAAAATCATCATCTTGTTGAATCTCAACAATAGATAAATTAATTTAATAAATCAAAAAATTAAGAATATAATTATCAAAATACAATAAAATAAAATAAAATTATAACACAGTTAACATATATTAATTATATAATATAAGAAAATGGCACATGTTTCATATATATATATATATATATATAACAATCAATCAATACAACATAGTTTCTATGGCTTCTATTTTTCTATCAAAACTCCAAAAGTAAGTGCGTGCAATTCGAATATACCAGTTAGCCTTGCCTTCTTTTTCTTTTGGGTCTTTTTTTTTTTTAATTCTACATTAAAAATAAGCAATTTGTTTATGTGAATTGGTCTATTTTGGAGTTATCCTTAGCCTTATCATAAGGTTACGTTTCTTTATTCTAAATTTAAGTTTGTACAATTTGTCTATATGGACTTATATTGGAGTTATCCTCAGAGTTGTTTTTCTTTATTTTAATTCTAAATTTATGTAATTTATTTATATATATTTTTTGAAATACAAATTTTTATATTTATATTATAAACACATAAATTTATATATTATTTTGAAATACAAATTTTTATATTTATATTATAAATAATAACTACACAATCATAGTTAGTATTTGTAATTTAATTTAAATATAACTTAATTAAATCAAAAAATAATAACAATAAAAATTTTATCTAAAAAATAAAATAACTAATAAAATATTATATTATTAAATTTCACTACACAAAAAAAGAAATATGATTAATTAATATTATATGTATATGTATACATATATAATTAAATTGATTAGAATAGTTTTTTAATATAATGATAAGTTAGTGGGAAAAAAACTATAATTCATGAAAAATGGAAAAAAAAAAGAAAAAAAAAAGAATAATAAAAAAGTTAAATAAAAATGAAATAAAACTAAAAATAAAAAATTAGTAACTAACATAAATCGAAGTTACTAAAGTACCCCTAATAAAACTTCAACCAATCACTTTACAAATAAATAAATTTAAATAATAACAAAAAATGAATTCGCAATATTAAACTATGGATAAGCCACATAAATTTTTGGTCAAAAATAATCTAATACATAGTAAAAAAAAAATTAAATGTTTATTAATTTTACATTGTATTAATATAACGATGATTATATTATTTTTAAAAATTAATATATAGAAGCTATAAATTTCATATTAATATAATATGATGACGATATGTGATGTTTTTAAATTAATATTAAAAGAAGTTACAAGATTTATGATAAAAAAAGAAAAATTGAGGTTGGATGGTTTTTAATTAATATTAGAAGAAGTTTTTTTTGTTGGCTTAATTCATGGAGATTCAAACTTTAACTTTCAAGTTTTACTTATTACTTCATAATAGAATGATCACCAATTGAATTGCCCCTTATAGACAATATTAGAAGAAACTATAAAACTCACACCAAAATAATATAATGAAAGTGATAATGATTGTCACTCTTCATAAAGATTGATTTTGATTTATTCAATTTTTAAAAAAAGTAATTAATTTGCTTTATTTTTTATTTTATTTTTTTGAATTTTTTAACTTAACATTTATAATTTTTATAAAATAACATTTTAAGTATATTACATTACTATAATGATGTATCTTTTTCTCTTTCTCTTTTTTGTTTTATAATAATAACTATAATATTTTCAAATTAATATTATAAGATTTATACCACATTTATATAATGATAATGATGATATATATATATATATATATATATAATATTGGAAGAAGTTATAAGAGTCATATCACATTAATATAACGATAGTGATGAGATTTGTAGTTTGTTATAGAGATTAATTTTGATTTATTGAACTTTTAGAAAATTGTTGGAAATTAATTGATTTGTTTTAAAATTTCATTTTTATATTTGAAAAAAATAAAATAAATATTTATAGTTTGGATAAGTTGTTTTTTTTAGACACTTTGTATTATGTCAAATGAAAATTATATAGACACACAATTTTTTTCTACTGATTTTTTCAAAGGGAAACTATACCAATAACACAAGTTTAGAGTCTTGAGGTTGCTAAGACCTAGTTTATCTAGAGCATATTGTAAATAAAAACTTATAAAAACAGGATGATTGTGCCAGACCTTGACAACCATTGACATGAGGAGACAAAAAAGACTACTAGTGGTGCAAGCAAAAAACCATTGAGTCATAACAACTTTTGAGAAGAATCACTAGGCGTCTGTTTGGTTGGTCACTATTCTCATCTGACGAGAAGGAGATGTTAGTTGATGAGGCTAGAATGACCACCTTGCAGTCTATACTATCAATTTTTTTCTCCATCTCTGCCAATCTGATAGAATTCTCTTATTAAGCCCTCTGTACCCCCAATGTCGTCTACAATATTCAAATGATTTTTAGCCTTGTGCTAGTTTTGTGCTTTGATCGACGAAGTAACAGGAGGACATGCAATGCGAAAAGTATAGTGATAGGCACAAATTTATTTCATGTGAGTTGGAATCATATTAGGGTGGGAAACGCCCACTCATGAGCACCCTCCTTAGAGGAGGATATGTTAATATTTTAGAAAAAATAATATTATAATTTTTTTAAAATGAACTTTTTTTTGTAAGTTCGGCATTGGTGAGGCTAGATCATGGTCATGTCCAAGAATAACACCCTAATAGGGTGGGGAATTGAACTGGTGACTTAACATCTAGGAGTTCCTTAACAAAGAACTTGATCACCATCTATTCAAAACCCCGTGAACAAATTGAATATTAATATAATCATCTTCAAAATATTTTTTTTTTAAATGTATTATTTTTCATCCATCATTTTAGTATTATAAAGATAGACAAATATTTCATCCTAATGCATTTTAGAAAATAATCAACATTTTTTTTTAATATAAAACTTGTAAAAATTCATTCTCATTTTAATAATATTAATTTTCCTATTTAAATTAACCAAAAAAGAAATTTAGAGTACTAACTTTGGGAGTAAATTTAGAATAATATTTTTATAGCATTTTATTTTTATTTAATCTTTATTTCTTCACTACATTATAATTATTTTTTAAATTTAAATATTATTAAGTATTTTTTTCATTTTTATACATTAAATATTTTTTATTAAAAATAAAAACTCAATATTTTCATTAACAAAACCTTTATCATTTATAATACATTTCATCAAATATATATTTAGAGTGAAATCCTCAATTTATACTTACAAATATTTTATGCATCATCTAAAATTTCCATAAAGTGATAAAGCATATATGGAAGTTTTACAACTATAAATATGTTCATGTCATGAAATCTAAGTCAATATTCTCTATATTTGTGTGGAGAGACACTCTCCATCCCAAAATGGAAGAGATATTGTAATTTCATGTCTTGTCTTGTCGTGTCATATAAGCATAACTAATAAAATAATAATAATAAAAGTAAAAATAATTATACATTGTCCACGAGGTTTTGGATAGACAGTGATCGAATGCTTTGTTAAGGCACTCCTTAATGTGAAGTCATCGGTTCAATATTCCGCCCCGGTAGGGGTGATATATTGGACATGATGAAGATGTAGACCCACCAAGCTTACAAAAAAAAAAAACTATCCATTAAAATAAAAATAACATATTGACCTATGATATTCACCGATGGTATTCATGTGGAATATAACCTATTTGAAGGGGGAACGACTCTTTAAAGGGGTAAATACTAGACTAGATCCATCTTAACTCTGAATATACTAAGTAGTGAGAGGGATCAAATCCCTTTTCAATCTAAAAGAGGTTTGCACCTCAAGATATTTGATCCCTCTCGGTGCTTGGTTGATCTAGAGTTAAGTTTGATATAGACTGGTTTAATAAGAGTACAAATATAAATATTTTCATCTTTAAATGTCATGAAATTGAAATCAATAATTCACACACACACACACACACATATATGTTTTTGAGTATATATATGTGTGTATGTTTTTAAGTGTGTGTGTGTCAAGTGAAATTAAATTATAATAAGTTAATTTAGCAATTTTTAGAGAACAATTTTTTTAATAAACTATACTTCAATTTTAAAGATTAATTTCTTATTAATTTTTAAAAATAGAGATTATTAAATAATTCATGGATTATATATATAATAATGAATGTTAAAATAGAATAATTTATTTTATAAAGTAAAATTATTATTTTATGTAATATGAGTGAATTATTTTTTTAAATTGTATAGATCCATCTTAACTCTAGATTTACCAAGCACTTAAAGGGATCAAATCTTTCAAGATGCAAACCTTTTTTTGATTGCAAAACTTGAGGAAACTTTTTCACCTCGAGAGATTTGATTCCTCTAATTGCTTGATAAATCTAGAGTTAAGATGACTTATACCTGTAAAGTATATATATATATATATATATATATATATATATATATATATATATATATATATATATATATATATATATATATATATATATATATATATATATATATATATGAGTAAATATTTTGTATTACTTGAAAACAAGGATTAAATATTAATTCATATAATTTTGGGATAGCTTGTCACTGAGAACACTAAACTAGACTCAAATTTCAACGTTTTAAAAAGAGCATAAGACAAGATTTTGATAGTAGATACAAAAACTAAAGAACATGAAATAAATATAGGACCTCCTTGGACTTTTTCAAACTAAGAGATACAAATAGAGGTCCTGGATGAATTAAACAGAGAAAAGAGCCAATCAAGAGGATTTTCTTGAATTTATTGCTTCAACTGGTATGGGATCCTTGTTGTTTCCTAGAGAGCATCTTGGTTCAAGAGGAATTCCCATATGTCTCTCAATACGACCTAAACCTCTATTTAGATATATTAATTAACATTACATTTGATCTAAAGAGAGGAGAATGTCCTCTCTACTCTCATTTTTTTCACTAGGACCATGCCAAGAAGAAACTTGAGGTGCCAATATATGTCCACCATATACATGTATTGATTGTAACACCTGCTCATGTGTCGAACATCAGAAACCTAGTAAGCCACTTCAACTAATACTTTTTTGTCTATGGGGGTGCGTGAATAGTTAGCCAATTCTCACTAAATATAAAGAAGTTAGTCATGAATAGGTTGATTAGTGAGTTATTTGAGCCTTGTTGTAGAATTTCTAGCTCTCACTTGCGCACAAGTGCACCTATGTTATTAGTAGTAAGCCACTCCTTGAAAAACTTGATCCCTATGATGTAGCATACTAATAAAGTTGTATGTGATACAAACCTAGATGAGGGTAGTGGGATCCCTCTAACCCAGGATAGGACTAAGAGAGATGGAGAGACTCACGTCGAGAGCAGTCCCAGGGATATATTTTTCCATCACCAGTGGCCTATGATCCATAATTAAAGAAAAAAAAAAGTAACCTAGAAGTGTGGAAGGGATGCACTGGCCAGAAATAGACCTACTTCTTGTCTCTTGCATATGAAACTTACTACTAATTAACCAGAAATGAGTAGGAAATTAAGAGAAAGAACTAAGAAAATATGAACAAACCTTCTGTTGGAAATTCGATAAACCAATGTTCCCCGTGTGTTTCGCGACATGGACTAATCGCCTTTCGTGGATCCTTATCTTTGGCGATGCGATCATTGACTAACACCTGCGGGTTTTGGTCTAACGAATATCGTGATTCCCAACAAGTGGTTTCAAAGCGTAGGTCACGAGTTAGATACACACCCGACTCGTGTTGGGGGGGAGATTGTTGGACATTGGATAAACCAACACTCCTCGTGTGTTTCATGACATAGACTAACCGCCTTTCGTGGATCCTTATCTTTGGCAATGCGATCGTTGACTAACACCTGCGAGTTTTGGTCTAACGGCAATCGTGAATCCGAACACCTTCCTTGTCTCTTCCCAAGACCAGTCGCTTGCAAAGGAATGGTCTCAACAAGATGAACTTTCATGATCAGTGAAAGATTAACATAGGTCAAAAACATTTTCGAGCAAGAAGTGTAGGTTGCTAAACAAAATTGCAGTTTACAAGAATTTATCTCTAATCTCCTTTATTACTAATAAAAAAAATACCCAATGCCCCTGAAATATAATGCAAAAAATCTCAACGCATTCTTCAAACTGATATGAAAATGCTATGGCATCCAATCCACTGTTGGCATTTTTTTTTCGAGTAGTTATCCCTTACAAAAGGTTGCATTCGGTAGAGCGGAAATAATTTGTAATTGAATCTATGTTGGCCAGAAAATGGGTCAACAATATGGAAACTATGACGATATCCTTGGAACCAGGTCACAAGTAGCAAATAACATGTCTATTTTTTAATAGAAATCTACCATAAACCTTGAAAAGGGCTCCAAGTCACATGCACAACCATAATCGATAGTAGCACATTTTTTTAGTAGCTCGATTTTGTGGCTATAGGGCCAAGGAAATTTTTTTGTCAACTTCATGTTACATGACCAAATATGCAATGGAAATTCACATAACTAGTTTCATTTTACATTCATGCCACACAATCATGTATTTGTTGTTGGAAATTGGGTTCAACACTCCCCTTGTGTTTCACAACATGGACTAATCACTCCTCATGGATCCTAACTCTAGAAATTGTAGCGAAGACTAATGCCTACGAGTTTTGTTCTAATGGAAATTGTGAATCCAACAAGTGGTATTAGAGCGACAGGTCTCAAGTTTGAAATTTACTTGCCTCGCGCTAGGGGCAGATTGTTGGACATTGGGTTCAACGCTCCCTGTGTGTTTCACGACATGGACTATCCACCTCTCGTGGATCCTAACTCTGGAAATTGTACCGAAGATTAATGCCCATGGGTTTTGGTCTAATGACAAGTATGAATCCAACATATGTGCCATTGGTTTTACCACAACCGCCACACATAACAAAAATAAAGAGTCTGTGATCCAAATTTTCTCACCACTAATATGTTTACAGCATAACACACCAAATTCAATCAGAAATTATATATGCACAAGTTATACACACAGGTTATATGCTCATAAAATTGTAGAGTGCAAAAAATAAATTCAAGCTGCACCAATTTCCTAAAGATGCAATATGGAGATAGCTTGATGCTAATCTTGATGAGATTTATCCCAAATGGATAATGGAATAACTCAATCATTGAAGCGATGTCATGACAATTTAAAACAAAAATGTATGGAAATCGTGACTCATTTATGAATTGCTACATAGTGGCTTATATAATATATTTCTCATATCCAACACATATAGTGACTCCTTTCCAACTTCAAAGAAATATTGGAAAATATTTAAATAATAGATTAGCCATAGGTGTCTTAGACAACACCTTGAAACAGTAAGGTATGACTCCAACCAAATATCAACCCTCTAATGACTTCCCTCAATCCTTTACATTACTCTTTATTCACCATAACTTGGCTAAAATACATGAAACATAGGTAAGGGACCTCATTGGCTCCTTCCATGGGAAGCAAATAATTAGTTGCAGGGTCCACATAGTCAATATGTGATGAGATATTTAGATTCATGCCACCTCCACATAGTAATCACACCTTTGACAGGCCACTTCACATTAGGTTCACCACAATCCTTACAACCAACACAAATCTCTACACCATCCACACCCAACACAACAATCATGCCCTTGGCTCACTGCACCAACCACATACAACCACAATATTATGTTGGTTCTCTTCTATGAGGTAATGCAAAGGAAGTTTGAGTTCGTACACCCATTAACCCACTGGAGTGCAGAGTTGTGGTTGTGTGGAGGAAGATGTGCAGAGGTGGTTGCATGGAGGAAGTGTGTGCGGAGAAAGATGTGTGGAGGAAGATGTGCAGAGGTAGGTATGCAGAGGAAGCATATGAAGAGGAATTTGTGTGGAGGAAGCATGTGCAGAGACCAAAATGTGGTGAAATGCAGACCCGCATGTGTGGAGGAATTTATGTGGAGTAACTGTGTGCATAAGAAGCATGTAGATGTGGTTGTGAGGAGTAAATGTGTGCAAATGAAGTGTGCATATGTGGTTGTGCAGAGCAAGCACGTGCAAAGACGAAAATGTAGGTGATTAATCAATTAATTAGCGATAGCGGTAGAGGCAAGGACTATGTTTCATTTTAGCTATTAATATTGTTACTAGAACTATAAATATATGTTCATATGGAAAAGATTCATCCAAGAGCTCATCCACTTTGTCATTTATGATTCTTGAAAGGGAATTTGAAACTACATTTTCATAACTATGTTTATCAAGTATATTAATTAATATATATGTTTTCAATGCATTTTTCTTTTTTATGTCAGCTTTATATCTTTCCAAATATTTGTAGTGATATCTTATTGATATTATTTACTTTATTAAGATCACATTACCATCAATTTCAAATATTTTGCATCTCTTGTACATCTTGATAGATCAAACAAATGCATTTTATTGTGTGTTTGTCCTATACATGCAGTGCATACACCATATATATTTGATTGCATAATCTCCATTATATGAACCTATTGAAAATAAAAATTCATGCTCCACACATAGTATTTAATATTTGAAAATTTCATTGACTAAGACAAAAGTTAGGCCAACATTGAGATTAATGCAAATTTTGAGATTAATACAACTTTACTTGATTCAACATTGTAATTTTTAATTCCCAATCTCTAAGCTTTCTCAAATTTCATGAAAAATACAATAGTAATGGACTTTAAGACAAATAAGGTACTTTAAATTTAGAATGTATGTATTTAACAAGCTTATTCGAATGTCCTTTTGTCAAAAACACATATCTCATGTATATGTACCATAAATCATGCATTCTACTTATCACTTGATGCAAGCTACTTATCACTTGAAAAGTTGGTATGGGGAAACTGTAACTATTACAAAGGGTATCAAAAGTTGGGTTCTAAAACTCTACATATGTGAGCCATACAAAGTACCAACTAAATGAAAAATTAATTTCATTGCTTCATATAACTTAAAACCTTACATCAAACAAAGGGTTATAAATTAACTAGAACAACCAAGCAAAGTTTGATAAATGAAAACTTTGGTGGGTAATAATGGCATCCAAAATGTGACTTTTATGTCACTACATTTGTTCACAATTTTGACGCATTCTACTTATCCACATTTTGACTATATGCATTCTACTTATCATTTAACTTCAAACATACATCACTTGAAAATTTGGTATGGGGAAAATGTAACTATTACAAAGGGTATCAAAAGTAGGGTTGTAAAACTATACATATGTGAGCCATATAAATTACCAACTAAATGCAAATTTACTTCAATACCTCGTGGTGTTCCCCCTGCATTGGGCCCTCGTGGATGCCCTATACAACACATACATGTATTGAAAAATTTAAAGTTGCACATGAAAATTCATAAACTTGTAATATTAAAAAAATTATAACAACTTTTTCAAATTTTCTAGACAATCCAATCCCCATAGTTGACTCCATCACTAATGTCCATTGAGAAGAAAAACTTCCTTCACACACCTAAAATTCAAACATTTTAAAATTGTAAGATAGATATAATTTTTTGACGAAACTTGCTTCAATTTATAATGAAACAAAGTTGAAATAATGAATACCTGTGACAAGCCAATCTCTGACACATCTCCTAATAGGGGGGAAGAAAGTTGTGTAGTGTCAAGAATGCAGGATGGAATGGAAATATGTTCACATTTAATTATGTAATTATTTATTTTACAAAATTGTCTTCACAATACCGATATAATAAAATAAAATTAATAGTATGAACATGTTCTTAAAAAATACTAACATCTCTCAACATATCTTCATTTGAACCCAAACCCGACAATGTTATATTATCAAAAATTTTGTTCAAAAAACGACTTAACTGTAAATGGTGAACATATGAAACATTTGTGTTAGATTATATCTGAAAAAAATTACAATATGTATATGAATCAACATTAACACACACATTACATTACATTAAAATATCAACCCTAAACATTAACACATACTAATCCCATGCCCTCTTCCTCATGACCAATTAGGTCTTGCCATCCATTACGACAAGCCTTTATATAAACTCTAACCTCTTTAATATTCATATTATCTATTTCCACATCTTATTTAAATACAAAATTATCATGTTCATTAGCTTGTGATCTTTGTTGATTTAGACCGACATCAATTCCAATCAATGCACTTTGTATGTTGTCTAGAATGGTGTTCCTTGCTTTTTGACCAATCTGAGAAGTGGCATCCATATTCGACCACAGAGTTACCAGATGTGGTGGTTGAGGTACCAAAGGATTCAAATGACGAGGCAATGTAGTATCCATTAATGCACTCTTCCGATCATATGTCCAACATTTTCCAGTACCATAATATTTGGATGGAAGGTCGGTATAATCAGGTTTCATACCAAAAAAAAACAACATAAAATAATCGAGTAAATTAATGTGGAACCTCGTCTTTCCATGGTAGCTTTTCATATGCTGCAAGGAACATATCATACAAATGGTGGGCTATTTAAGGGTTCTTGAAATATTTCACCTTAATCATATTTATTTTAGGCCCTTTTTTAAAATTAAACATAGATTTGTCATGTTCTTTTGCAATCCTCAAATTTACCTTGACCCATTTATCGGGACCCATTACTATTTTCTTTCTACATCTCATCATATCTATAAATCCACTAGTTGATGGCTCAAGGTTCCTATAAATATTAATAAATGTACTTAGAGAGTGAAAAACTATTTCTAAGCTTTGTCAACTCTTTGTAGGGAGCTCCAACCTCCCAAATTTTTCCTTCAATTTTGAATAATGAGTTGTGCAGCTCTATAATGTACATTGCTAAATATTTTTATCCCAAGGAAACTCATCAATAACATCATAGGGATAGGTGGTAATTGGAGTATGTTATTCTTCTTGAAACATCGTATTTTGCATACATTGAATTTCATCTATATTTTCACCCCCTAATTCAATATAATTACATAAATATTAAAACATTTCCATATATTTATATAAATGCAAAATAGACATACATGTATATGTATATACAATTTATTTATGTACAAATTTGTTTTACCAAATGGAGGATCATGATTTGATTAAGATTCACGACCTGAATATGGTTGAGCACCATCACACCCAAGTACATGAGTTGATTGAGCTTGTTGTCCAACGGGAGAATGTTGAGCACCCTCACGCAGTGACCTAGTGAGAGATGCTTCTAAAAAAATTAGAAATTAGAAATTAATAAAGTTAAATTGAAAAAAATCAATTCAATATGTATGTACATATGATTCTACCAATTTATTATTTAATTAAATGCACATAAACATATATATACCATACCATGATGATGTGAAAGATGGTCCTCCATTGATTGATTTGATACTCTCCTTGACATAATGAGAGATGCTCCTAAAAAATATGGAATCTATTATAAATTAATAAAGCTAACTTGACAAAAATAAATTCAATATGTATGTACATATGATTCTACGAATATCATTTAAGTTTGCACATAAACATATATATACCATGATGATGCAACAAACGATTTTCCGCCCCTGATTCATTTGATACTCTCCTCGATCCATGACTAATCTCTCCAGCATGCATAGAAAGTCGTGCTTGAGTCGATGCTCGAGACTCACTTGATGCTCTATCTCATTTACGCCCTGAAAAATTAGGTGGTGATTGCTCATGCGATGATCCAGACCCTCGATATATATATATATATACATATATATATATCTTTCAAAAAACCCAAGTTACCTCATGCATTTAAAAATATTCAAAATTACTATTTAAAAATATCAAGAATTCAAAAAATTAACAAGACAAACAAAGGTAACTATCTACGAGTTTCTTCAAAATTATTTGGTGTATAGTTCTCTTTGGACCAAGATAATAAATATAAACAAGAAGTAAATACTCAATATTTAAATATCCATTTCAAATATACTTAAGACTAAAAACACAAATGTTAAAGTGAAAATCTTGGGAATTAAATACAAAATTTTCTTAAACTTTTCACATCGATAATTCATCTAATAATTCACCAAGTTGTGATTACGCAGTGGGGGAACACTTATTATAGTATTTAAAGAACCACGTGGTCATTATAGACACCACATTTATAACTAAAAAAACACACATACCAGAGATATCTTACAATGTCCATCAATAAATCTTAATGGAGTGTTTCTTGATACCAATTCATCTTTCACACACAAATCTTGAATTTTAATTTCCCAATAAAATAAATCACTATACATCCTATTAACATTTACACAATGGCTTACGCTAAAGGATTGAAATTAACTAGCAATAATGTTTTCTTCTGTATGCAGTTGTTTTAACTTCTCCTTTTTCACTTGGTACACGCTTTTCATCTGGTTGCACACAAGTTCAGAATTGGTGAATAATACAATTCCATTGGATCCATAGTCCCTAGTTGTTCCTAAGCCTTCTATCAGTGCAATATACTACGCTTCATTTTTTACTGTCCTTCCAAGTACATCCCATTTCCTTTGGAGGACTTTATTTTTCGCAATATTTTATTAGCACATGCGCAATCACTGCTTGTTCAAGTTTAGGATAAAAATAAAATTCAATGCATAATTTCCATTTTTCAACCATGTTTAATGGGTTTTCTAATCCTTGTAAAAAAAATTCAATAAAATGAATAATGTATTTCGTTTTTGAAAATTCCTTGGCCATAAAAAGTTTGATCAAGAAATCTATGGGAGAATGATGAAAAATAAATATCTAAAATCAAATTCTATCATGGAATACATTCTAGGTAATGGGAATATGGGTAGCATGGAAAGTGGGGAGGAGCCAAAATTTAGTTCCTTTTGGCAACATTATTACCGATTGTTTGTTTCAAGTGGAGAGATCGAACTTGTCAATTTTTAGTACAATAAAGTTCAAATTTAGTTTTTTTTATAACCATGTAGAGAACCAAATTCTTTCCCACCATTTTAGAATATTCAGTATATTATAGTTAATGCAATTCATTCAAGTCCAATATGATTCCTAGGTGAAGTTGAAAATTGGTTTTGTATCAATCTCAGGGAATGATTAGATAGAGTTGACAGCGAAAAGTAGTTACTGGTCTTCCTACTGGAAGATTTCTCAATTTATTTTTAATTATAGTTGGATTCATATCTATTATTCAAATTAGATTACTTAGGTGTTTTAATTTGAAAAATAAATGGCAAAGGGAAAACCAATATAGCACTTGAAATTGTCAACTTTTTGTTCCCAACAACTAGTGAATATGGTTGTTATTTGGTTCACTTAGTTCAAATTAGGAAATAATTATGATCTAAGTTACATTATAGACATCATAATTTTGATACTCCTGGTAACATGAGTGTAATTTTTTAATTAAACTTCTAGTTCTTATATTATCCAAGTTAATCCCATTTTAGAGTCGTATAATCCTCCTAGTTTGTGATAGTAGGGGGCCCATTAAAGGATTGATTTTTTATCTCGCTCTAAGTCTACAAGAGACATAAAGAGGTGATGTGGTGCATCTAGGGAGTACTTGAAAGGGATAAATGTGTAATTTTCCCAATTTTAGCCTCAAGCTAAAATGGAACATTATAATTGCATATTTTATTCTTGTTTAATAAAATGGGGAAGGAGACACCTTAGCCCCTTTTAGATGAAGAAATAACACTCCTAATGTGAAAAGGGGGTGAATAAAGCAGCTGAAATAAACACCAAGGGTGTGAATGGAACCCATCTCACTTGATTAGTCACCTTTGACTAAAGTCAATAGCGTTGCCCAAGGAGGAAGAGGCTTCCTAGAGAAGCTGCGCAGTTTTGGAGGGAAGAGATTCACATGAGGGTGGAAACCCTAATTGGTGGGACCTTGGTGGAGAAGAATTCCTTTTGTTTATAAGGAGGAGATGGCAGCCCATTTTCATTATGTTATGGTTTAGCGTTTTAGACTTGGGTCTGCAAGCTTGCATCCCCGGGCTGTTTAGTAGGGTGATGGTGCCCTCGGGCACTAGGGTGTTCCCGGTCGGGAATCCCTACCTCTTCCTCAAGGAAGGATGAGGATTGAGCTACATTTCCTCAATCTGACAATGGCCACAGTTACTGCCATCAGCTACAACGTTATTTCTGTAGCAGAGAGGACATTGTGTTGCTGGGGGCAGCAAAGGAGGAACTCATGGAGTCTTCTTAGCTTGTTTTCTTCAGTGGTGGAGGGATCTATTCATTGGAGGAGCTGCAAGGAGGATTCCCGGGCTTCATTTCAGATCTATTGGCATGGGCCAACATTCCATCATCTCCCACTGCGTGGTCCATGGAGGAAATTGCGTTATTTTATGGAGGTAGTGAGAGAGGGTTTCATAGAGCTCACCAGGAGTTGCTTTTGAGGCAGAGGGATCAACCCTTTGTATTGGAGGCATTATCAGAGGAGGGAATTTACATTTCAGATCTACCATAGCCTCATTCTCATTTTGTATCAGTTGCAGTGACAACTTGGTTGTCACATTTTTGGTTTCTCCGGCATTTCTAGAAATCTTGATCAAAGGAAGCACCTGTTGAGAATTAGATTAAACTTAAATAAAGCTTTGAGACAAAGTCAATAAAGCCTTGATTAAAGATGTTTGTCTTAAGGTTTATGTGAATCTTAATAAATTTAATGTTAACCAATATATTAGAGCTCATATCATTGTCCTATAAATATGTTGGGAAAATAATGATTAAGTATTATGTGTTGTTAAATGCTTAGACATAGTCTATATTTCCTAGTTTATTCAAGTGTCCTTGAAAGACACGTCCCCAACACCAATGCTCCCCACACTCCTTGGACTTGGGAAATTGATTTATAAATTGGATAATTTGAAATCAATTATCTAAAGTGAGTTCAAATTATCAATATTGTAAAAGTGATTTTTGCAGTCATATAATATATATGATCTTATAAAAGAAAAAAAAAACAAACAAACAATTGAAAACAAAACATTATTATTACTTATAAATTCTCTTATTTATAATGATATATATCTTCCCATAAATAATTAATCTCCTAAATAGTCGTAAAGAAAGTGTAAATTTTCTATTTACACAATCAAGTTATATCATAATGAAAAAACATTTGCAAAATAAAATCAACAAATGTTTCACTATTCCAACCATATAAATAATAATTTTCCAAAGTAGCATCTAACATTGCACTTGCCTCACTGATCAATGATATTTAGTTATATTAGAGGTATCCTTTGCTAAAATAATTATAAAGTGAATGAATGTTTCTATTTGGAAAATGAGGTTATATCATAATTTAGAGACATTTGCACAATAAAATCTACAAATGTTTCACTATTCCACTGAATAGAACTAACAGTTCAATATGAAACATTTCACTTGTTGTGGAATATAACTAACAATTCATTGTGTGAAATTTAAGTTGCGAAAATTTGTTTATAGATGGGTATTATGCATTGTTCTAATCCATAGATGAGAAAGTGAATGTAAATTTGACTAGGAAAATATTTATCAAACTCTATGTAAACAAATATTATATTCTTACAAGGGAACAAATTCAAATGCTAAGGAAAATCGCTCTGCAACTCTGACGAATACCTAACCCTAGCTTCCTCTGTCGACGTTGAGGGCTTCTGCAGGCTCTATCCCTACAGTTGGCTTCCCTCTGCTCTCCTCAGGGCGCTCTCTAAACGAGCCTACCATGGAGTCGGCGGTCAAGAAGGGTGGACCTTCTTTCAAAGAGCAGGTGCTGGGCTCCTCTCACGCCCCTGGCTCCTCCTTGTTTTCTCGCTTAATAGCCTCCTCCGTTGGTCCAAGGATGGATTAGGTTATTAGCAACAGAGTACAACTTCAGGCTGACGACAAAGCTTCCAAGCTCCCAGGCCCTGACATGGAAGGACTTCAGAACACAGGGACTTCGGTAGGAATCCCTACTTCTCCCAGGAATCTGGAGGACCCCAAATTGGGGATCACAAAAGTGAACTAGGACAAAGGACAGGCAGCAAAGGCCTGCCACCCGAAGGCTGCAAAAATTCCAGAGATCATAATACAAGAACCGGACATAGAGGTATATAGAGATTATATGAAAGAACATGAAGTTATATGTAAGTTCATTGGGATATGGCCTTCAGAAAGAGCTCTGAAAGGATGGATACAGGAAAAGTGGAACCCAAAAGGGGCCATAGAACTACAGCTTGGCTTGAAGGGATTTTTCACAGTGGTGTTCACCCTGTTAAAGGACAAGGATCACATCTTTGAGGGAGGGCCTTACTTTTTTAACTTGGCTGGCCTTTACATGACATTTTGGAAGGAAAAATTCATGCCTGAACAAGAAGATTTCACGAGAGTCCCAATCTGGATCAGACTATACTTGCTCCCAATAGACTATTGGGCACCATCGATGCTTCAAGCTATTTGAAATGGCCTAGGGGAATACATCAAAATGTCAGAAGGTACTTGCAATGGCCACTACATCTCATATGCTAGAATATGCGCCTACATAGATGTTTCAAGAGCTTTTCCTGAAGCCATTAGCCTGAACTTCAGAGATGAAATATGGCTTCAACTAGTGGATTATGAGCACATCCCTTTCTGATGCAGAAAATTCCATGAACACGGTCACTTATTCAGAGAATGCCCACAAAACAAGCCACCTCCAAAAGAGGAAACTTCAAAAGCTAGAGATGATCAGGGCTTCACCAAAGTTCTTCATAAAAATAAGCAGGCGCGAAGGCAGATAGTGGGAAAGGACGCACCCAAACAGACCACGCATAACATATATGAAATCCTCACTTCTACAACATTGGAGAAGGGAAAACCAAGCAATAGTGCAGAACAAACTTCAGAAAAGTACAAAGACCTAGATACAGACATGGAAAACAACACAAATCTAGCTACGCAGGAACAGGTCACTCTGGAGGAATCCGAAATGGACTATACTCAGGACCCACCTACCTCAGAGGATAAGGCCTTAGAAGACATATTGGTAGGAATGGATCTACAAAAATTATCAAAGGAATGGACTGCCAAAGGTTTTGAAGACATACCAAAGGATCGGCTCAAAAATATTGAGCAAGCATACAATCTTCAACAGACTCTCCAAAAGCAAAGAGAAAATCAAAACAAAGGTGGGAAGAATCAAGGTGGAGGCGTCAAGGCGAATCTTAAGTTCAACACACGAATCACCAAGGCTCAACAGAAGAGAAAGGGGCGAAAAACAAAGAATCAACATCTAACCGAACTAGGATTAACCCTCATTAATGATGGCAAGGTAAAGGCTCTCACTGTCTCTCCAAATATTTTTTCATGAATTGCACAACATGGAACATTAGAGGACTTAATATCCCTTCAAAACATAGGATTCTCAAATCAAAAGTAATCTCTGGAAAAACTGATATTCTTTTACTGCAAGAGACAAAAAGCAGTCTGGCTGATATGCGAACCTTACAACAGACCTGCTTCAGAAAATAATATAGCCATATGGCCATCGCTGCTCAAGGCATGGAAGGAGGCATTGGTACCTTTTGGAAGGACTCTAGGTTCCATTTGTTAGACTCTTTTACTTCTAAGCATGCCCTAAAAACCATTCTTCAAGTCATAGGAACTAAAGAGAAACTTTGCATTACAAATGTTTATGGTCCCCATTCGGTTAGAGAGAGACTTGCTTAGATCACTCAATTGAAACTCTACCTACATTCTTTCAACTACCAGATGAATATTCTAGCAGGGGACTTCAATATGATTCTGAACTTGGAGGAGAAAAGGGGTGGTATCCGTCACCTGGACTTGGACTCCAATGCTTTCCAAAGTCTAATTGATGATTTAAGTTAATAGACACCCCCACAAAAAATGGGGTCCATACTTGGAACAATCGGAGAGGGGGGGAGCGCCAGATTGCCTCTCGTTTGGATTGTTTTCTTCTCTCTGAAGAGATTTTCCTTTCCTCTCTAGAAACATAAGCTTCCATTGCTCCACAGGTGGGTTTGGATCATTGGCTGGTGGTGCTATCTATTCAGCTTTCCTTAAGGCCCAAAAATGCTCCCTTCAGGTTTGAAGCCTTCTAGCTATCCCACCCAGATTTTCAAGACAAGATAAAAGAATGGTGGTCTTCAGATATTCCCCCACAAAATAGAAAAATGAAGAGCTTCCATAAAAAACTCAAGTTTTTAAAACAAGAGCTAAAAAAGTGGAATAAAGAAACCTTTGGAGATATTACCATTGAGAAAAAAGTCATTGAGAATAAACTGAAGGATCTCCAACAAACTATCATTCAGAATGGTTTAACCGAGGAAACAAAGCAAATCAAATCAAAGCTTCAGCAAGAATGGGATCAACGGGCTACTCAAGAAGAGATTCTCTGGAGACAGAAATCTCGTATCCAGTGCCTCAAAGAGGGGGAGCGCAATACTTCCTTTTTCCACAAATCAATGATTCAACACAGGAAGGCTAATAGAATCCTTAATATCATGACTGAATAGGGGTAGATGGTGGATACTCAACAACAAATTGAGGAAGAGCTTCACAAGCATTTCTCAAGTATCCTTAAGGAAAGTAATCACAACATTGAGGATCATATCAGAAAAATTACAAAGCACATTCCTTCAATCTTAACCAAGGAGCATAATTAGATGATGTTAAAGAAGATAACCATGGAGGAATCAGAAGAGGCAGTTCAAGCAATGCCGAATGGCAAAGCTCCAGGTCCTGATGGATTCACCATCAACTTTTATAAGGCTTGCTGGGAAACTATTAAGGATTCGGTGTATGATTTGGTGGAGGAGTCTCGAGTGAAGAAATCAATATGCCCTTCTCTCAATGCCACCTTCCTAACTCTCATCCCAAAATTGGAAAGACCTAACACCTTGGATCAGTTCAGACCCATCGCCCTCTGTAATGTGATCTATAAAATCATTTCCAAAATTATTTCCAATCGGTTAAATACTCTTCTGCCACTCCTTATCTCAGCGGACTAGACAGGCTATGTAGAGGGAAGGTAAATTTTGCACAACATCATTTTGTCTCAGGAGATCATTCATACACTCAAAGATCAAGGGAAACCGAGGATGTTGATCCAATTAGACATGTCCAAGGCCTTCGATAAAATCAACTGGAATTATATCTGCCACATGCTTGTGGCATTTGGTTTCAACAAAGATATCATAACTTGGATCATGGCCCTTGTCTCGGGTGCCTTTTTCTCCATTCTTCTCAATGGCTCTCCCACTGCTATCATTAATCCCTCTCGTGGTATAAGATAGGGAGACCCCCTCTATCCCTTCCTTTTTATCATCTTGGCGGAGGGATTAACAAGATCATTCTCCGCAGCCTCGGAAAATGGCCTGATCTCTGGTCTTAATCTTTATCCTCATCTTCCACCTTCAACCCATCAGCAATTTGTCGATGATACTCTTCTTATGGGTTGCCCTTCGCTTAGAGAAACCCTAGCCATTCAAAAAATCCTCAATGACTTTGCTTTAGCCTTGGGTCTGGAGGTCAACCACTCAAAATCTAAAATATTTTTCTTAAATACCCCAGCTGCCATCCAAATGCATATTGCTCAGGTCTTGGGTTTTCAAAGAAGCTCTTTTCCTTCCAAATATATGGGCGTTCCCCTTACTGATAAGCCCCTGGCCTTTTCTAATTGGGAATCCCTCATCTCCAAGCTCAAAAACAAGATTTCAAACTGGACCTTCAGGGCTTTTAATCTTGTTGGGAGATTAATCCTTGTCAAGTCTGTCCTCCAAGCCATGCCAATCTATCTTTTCTCAGCTATCGCTGCACCAAAATCTGTCTCCAACCAAATCATAACTATCCAAAGGGATTTCCTATGGAAAGGTAAAGCCATCAAAGGCAGATGGGCTCTGGTTGCCTGGGATAAGGTGTGCTCTCCAAAGAAAGTAGGGGGTCTTGGTCTTAGAGACCCTGATCTCCTTGGCAAGGCCATGGGTGCTAAAACTTGGTGGAGATGGTTGACAAACGCCTCGACCAACTGGGCTCTCCTCTAGAAGGCTAAATATGTTCCCATGAATCCTTGGGATTCTCTTGTTAGGCTTTTTGGAAATCTCAAAGGATCCCCGATGTAGAATAAGTCCTGGGAAAACAGACGGCTAATTCAACAACATTGTTTATGGGAAATTGGCAACGGTCAACAGGCACTTTTCTGGGATGATGCATGGGAGCAGAGCTCACGATTGGATACAGAGACCTACGGAACCCTAAAAGAGTACCTGGAGGAGCAAAACAAAAGAACAATTAGGGACTACTGGATGATTGACAATAATACATGTTGGAGGGAATGGAAGAATCTCAATGACCTCCTCCTAGCCCATCTTCATCATTCCTTTAACTCACTCATGCAAGAGCTCAGCAAGAGACAGATTCAAAAAGAGGAAGGCCCTAACATTCTTCGATGGGGAGCTAACATGACAGGTACCTTCAGCATTAAAGAAGCTTACAATCTTTTATAAAACCCGACCTCAATTCAAGTGGATATTAAATGGAAAATATTGTGGAATCGAAAGCATTGGCTGAAGATCAGCCTCTTCATCTGGTTATTGACACATAGGAAAGCGCTTACTTGGGACAACCTTCAAAGAAAAGGTTTTCAGGGCCCCTCGGCTTGTAGTCTTTTCATGTCAGATTCTGAATCGATAAATCATCTATTCAACACTTGCCCTTTCACCTCTAACATCTGGTCTTGGTTCCTTTTAGTCTTCAAAACCTCAGACCGTGATATTCTTTCCATCCATACCACCCTGGAAAACTGGAGCTTTGATTTCTCCAGCCAACCACTTGTCAATATGGTTTGGAATCTGCTCCTTGGAATTATTTGTTGGGCAATATGGAAGGAGTGTAACTCTAGATCTTTAGGAATGTGACTTCCTCGGAAGAGCAGTGCATCTTCAGCATTAAGATCATCATGAGGGAATCGACCTCAATTGCAAAGATCCTTGATGCCCCCAACCTGCCTTCGGTGGCGGAAAAAAGGATTCTTACCTTCCTTGATCTTCCCGTTCCCAGCAATGCTTTCTCCCCCTTCTCTGCTTCGATTTCTCCCTCACCTCTGAATGTCTGGGCTCCTCCAGATCCTCCTCTCCTTAAGTTAAACTATTATGGGGCCTCCAAGCACAATTTGGGCTTGGCCGGATTTGGAGGAGTGTTTCGAAATGCTCAGGGTATCATCAAGTGGATCTATTATGGAAATTTAGGTCACAACACCAATAATGTGGCTGAATTTCAGGCTTTGGATAAAGGCCTTGACATAGCCAAGCAGAACAACTCTGGCCTCTCTTGGTGGAGGGAGATTCTCACATTGCTACCCAAGTTTGCAAGAAAATTCAGCAGGGGAGAAAATTGGAAAAAATCTCAACTGGCTGGCGCATTAACAAATTACTCCAGCGGATAAGTGACAATATCAACATGGAAAAGGAATCTCTTTCCATGCGGTTAGGAGAAAGGCTAATAGCCTGGCCAATTACCTGGCCAACCAGGGGGGTCATCATGCATGAAAGACTGGTGTCGAAGGATTGGACCTCCCTCGAGTATAGTGACATTAAGGCTAATTGCAATGAAATAAATAGGAACGATCTAATCAAGGTTGGCGTCCTTCCCCAGCCGCCGATTCCTGTCAACCATATCGATTATGTACCGATTCATGACTCAGGCGTGCGATCTCACAGAGGAGCGATCTAAGCTCATATTAGGAGGGTCTGTCATCCGGCCTCAAGCAATGAATTCACACGATCCTATCATCTGGCCTGCCATGCGTCTTCGTCCTGGGAAGGCTGCTTGTTTCCATTCGCCTCACCCTATTTATCTCCCCCTCCGCAAGCTTTATTCTCATTCCACTTCAGTCTGGTGAAGTAATCCCCCCATCTCATTGGCTCTGTTTTCCCTCCACTCCTTGCAGATGCTCTGTCTCACCCTTTTCAAGGCTTATGCCATGGCTCCTCGCTGAAGACACCCCCCTCCCCCCCGTCCTCCCCGGTGCAGCCGCGCCTCCCATTGGGAGAACCCTGCAAGACCTCACATGACCCGGGCTGAGATCTAGGCTTGTAATGCGGCCAGACATTTCAAGGAAGTCACCCCAGCTCCATTGCAAGATTTCATGGAGGGTTTGGATGCGGAGGTTGCGGCTCGGTGAAGGGCCACCCTGACGGAGACGGTGGACCAGGAATTTTAGTGGATCTCGGACCTTGGCCTGACTCGGAGCAGAGAGAACTTCTTTACAAGAGCAATCGACCTGCATTGGAGTACTAAAAATCTCCTCTCTCTCGCGCTGCAGGAGCAAAACAAAATCAACAGGAATCTTGAAAAGAAGATTCAGTCCCTCTCTCAGAAATTTGAAACCTTTGTCCGCATGGTGCATCACCTGCGCTTTGTGGAGAGCACCTCGCTGCATCATGAGCTTCTGAAGAATTGTTCGAGGCTTCATCAGAGTGCGAGTGTAAAAACAGAGGCAGGCCCTTCGTAGCCCTCCCCTTAGGACGCGGGTCCCTCTCGTCGCTCCCCCACAGACTAGCTGGATGGCATCCCGGAGCGCCCGATCAACATCGACGAGGTTGGCATGGATGAGGATGTTAATCTTGCTGGTTTTGCTCCTCTTGGGATGTAACTCTTGCTAGTTTTTCTTGATATGCATTCGTGTTTCCTTCCTATTTGTTTTGAGCTTGCCAGCTCGCTTTTGTTATCTCGAGCCTGCGTGCTCAGATTTTGTTAATGACATGGTTTTTGATCTCCCCACCCAGCTTCTCCTTCCCTGTATACCTTCTCCCTGGGTGTGGGATTCTTATAGTAAATATGCAGGTCCATGGTCTGTAGCCAAGTTGGCTCTTCCCTGTAACACTATTTTTGTCAATTAATGTGAATAGTCCCTCCAGAATTTACAAAAAAAATATTATATTCTTACATCTATTAAAGATAAAAAAATGTCACCTAGTCTGATACTAAAGCTCAATGAGATGTTTTAGAGGAGGTTTCAATCTGTTAAACTTGGTTTCTATAAAATTGGTTTATAGATATTTCAAATGAAAAAATGCAATCTATATGTTTACTGGTTTATAGATATTTCATATGAAAAATGTAGTCTATATGTTTACCCAACGTCTCGATTTCATTGAGCAGTTGGAGAACCATTCTTCATATTAGAGATGGCATATTTTTTCCAAAATACTTTTGCTAAAAAAAATTTCAAGTTTCACAAAATAAGATCTTTGGCTAACAATTTTGTATACATTTATTGCTAAGAGTATACAACCCAAAAAAGTCTATCTATGTTTGATGGGTATGATTTCAATCAAGTCCTCCAAAAAATATATCTACGCAATGGATAGATTTAAATTTGAGTTCCATGATCAACCAATGTAGTTCCTTCTTTCCCACACAATGAAACATATGAAAGGAGCTAGAAATCATCAATTATTTTCCCTCAATTATGATGTGTAGCGTAAAATTCCTATGAATGTTGTTTACTTCCATTTGATACAGAGCAATGGAAAACGGTAGAGTGGGAGCCCAGGAAAAGAGAGAGAAGATTCATAATTGACATTGCATTGTAGTATATATGTTGTGTGTCTTTTTCTCAGGGTTGGAACCGATCTTCAAATAATCGATTAAACATTCATTGGTCCCACATTTCATATGGGCAATTTTTTTTAAGAAATTTTACATGGGGTATGGCAGACAGGGAGAGTTTATTTTTTCCCTCCGAAAAAAACATAATTTTATTTAATATATAAAAATATATTGTTCACAAACATGACAGGAATGTATTCAAGTATGAGAATCCACCATGATCTGTCCTAAAAGGAAGACCATATAACCATAAAAAAATAAACTACAACAGATCAAAAGTGTCTCTGTAAATTTTATCCCCATATGAATGGATTACTCTCCTATACTGAAGTGTGCAAAATACATATATAGTCCTCCAAAATAAACTATAACATATTAAAAGTGTATTTCTACATTTTCATTAACGTAAAAGGTGTATCCATATTTAAAGCAAAGGAGGCATCATTCTATTTATCTCCTCTTTAATAGAAGCATCTAAGGCTATAGCACAATCGGCTATAGTTATAGCTAGAAGATAAGATTAAAAAAAATTTACAAACCAAATAGAATTATTTGTAGAAACACTAGCTAGAAACAAGGCACAAGCTAGATCTTTATCACAGACTTAGTTGTATTATGACCATGTTCTATTTAATTATATTGATTCTAATCATATATTAATTTATCCATTAGGTATTCATATCTATGACGTCAAGGTTACTCATATGCCTCGTTATTATGCTTGTAATATGATTCTTAATATCGAAGCACATTTCTATTACCCAAAAAACTAATATGGTTAAGAGTAATGCTCTTGATTATGCCTTGTTTAATATGAGTAAGTTGATTTATGATAAATAAGAGCCTATGCTATTTGAATTAATTTTACAGGAAATAGTAATCGAATAATCACTTCACCATTAACATTGTAATTATAATACTAAATATATGAATGCGATTGTGACACTTACTGAATTCCTCCAGCGCCGAACAGACTACCGTCAAAATCCTCCAACACCTGACAAAATTCCTCCAGCGCAAAATATACAACTGTCGAAATCCTCTAGCACTGAAATCCTGTAACCCAATAGACCTACAAAAACCAAAAAAAAATTAACCAAAATGACAACAAAAAAATACCAAAAATTTAAAAATTTCTAACACAAACAACGTTCAACATTACCTTACTAACTCCTCCCGCACCTGACATAATTCCTCCAATGTCAAACATACCACTGCCAAACTCCTCCACCCCAACAGACCTACAAAACCCAAACAAAAATTAACCAAAATGTCATTACAAAAAATACCAAAAAATTAAAAATTTCAAATGAAAACAACATTCAACATCATCTTAGCACCTTAGGAACCACCTTTCCCCTTTACCGCATCACAGTGTGCAAACAAACAAAAAAAAAATCAAAAGAAAAAAAACAGAGCGAAACTTTACAACATGCTCACGACCCATATATATATATATATATATTTATTTATTTTTTTTTTATTTTTTATTTTTTATTTTTTATTTTTTATTTTTTATTTTTTTTTTCAGCCAAAAATATTTTTTGGCCATCAAAAAACCAAGTGGTCGAATTTCCCCCCACTGGAAAAAAAATTCGTTTCATGGTATTTGAGCCTGTCATTAACTTTAACGTTCAAATTTTAGGCCAAAATTTAATTCTAACTATTTGGACAAAAAAAAAAAAATTAGTTCGGCTGAAAATTTGCAATCACAATTTTTTCATGACCAATTCTCACAAAAGTGTAACCCAACTTCACATTTCTACCCATTGGGGATGGTTTTTGACTACTGTCGCTAATGTGGCATATGCTTGCTAAATTCCAATTTATTTCACTTTAATATAATGGATGGAAATTGTTGGGGAAGGTTTTAGACTATTCTTTCCCTTTAATGACTTCATCTAAGTTTTTCCTTTTCTTCTCCATTTATGCTACCCACTATTATAACTATTGGTTGACCTCTAAGTTAATGGTTGAAAACTCCTTACATGGATAAAGGGGTGTGTAGAAATCCTTGAGGCTAGGCATAAGTTTCTCTTCTTAGTCATAAGTGAAGCTAACAAACTCCAAAATATTTTTCTTAGACCCTTTGTACTATGATCCTTGGTTATTGAGATTATATACACATTATTTGTAATACTTAACCTCTTCCATTAGATTAATATTTTATCTTCATAACCTTGTGCCAAGTTTTAGGGTCTAATCCATTGGAGCCCTAGCCATAGGTATTTAAATGTTTTTTTACAACCTTGTTTGACATATTTCCATGCCCAAATAGGCTTATCTTCCTTGGCCGCAAACATAGTGAGGGGTTTTTATTGTTGCTGGTGATTTAAGAGCTAATTCTATGTTTTTTGCAGGCCTCCATCCATCATCACAAGGGTTTGTTGTTGTGTTCTTGTATTGTATCATTTGGAGGGTGCCTCTAGCCTTAGTTACATGCCTTGGAAGGCTCACAAAATTTTTGCATTTTATCCTCATACTAATCCATTTGTTTTGCAAGCCCAATCAAAATTATTGCAAACGTTTATCATTGTTTTAACTTGGAAACTTGCCATTAATTCGTTGAAAGACTTTGTATTTGGTTAATAAACTAACAGTGGTTGATTACAGGCCAGTGTTTCCTGGTGTATGGGTTACATTTCTTGTTTGAAGGTAAAACATTTTCATTTGAGCACTTAACTAGGCATACCATCCCTTGGAGTGAGGCCACAAGACCTTGTGCCCTTGTTTCTTCTCTAGTTTTAACCTATTGCAAATTGTCCTAACATATCAGATCTGAAGTGTTTCATACATAGGCTAATCACATTGAAACCTGATAATAGGCCTAAAAGAAAAAAACGAATTGTCACACATAAATCACAAAAGGTTAAATTGTCCATAATCTATATTGAAGGAGGAATATACACACCGAGAGACTTTAGGAGGAATATATTTACCAAAACCAATTAATTATCCCTCATAAAATTTTATTCATTTTCTCTGTTGGAGGGGTATTTTCTCATGGAAAAAGGATGGATTTCACTTGTGAATGTGGTAGAAAGGGAAATATCTCATAAATGTAGACAACTCTCCTTCAAATTTGGATTATGGCTTTCAATTACTTCTCTCTTGATTTCAAATACCCTTCAAAGGAATATGTTCAAGCTTCCTTAGGATTAGGGGAGAAGGAATTACACAATTTTCTTTAACTTAAATTTTTTTTTCATATGGACACCGAGGAGACTAGGTCTTGTCCTTCAAATAAATCTTATGGCCCCCTCAGATAATGAAATATGAACTTTGAAAATTCACGGCCTTGCAGAGAAAATAGGCTCAAAATATTTAATTAAATTTTTATAATTAACTTGCAAAAATTCTAAGCCCAAGACTCTTAAATATTTTGATAATTCTCCAAGCAAGAAAGGTTTCAGATGTGAGAGTGAAAGAATGCTTTCTTGATCCCTTGGCTAGGATACATTTGATTCTAAAAAGGTATGCATTTTTTTTAAGAATATGTGATCTTAGAGTCCACGGCCCATTTTCTGTTGCTTGGGTGAAAGGTTGAATGAGAAATTGACCTCTGATTAAAACCTATAAAGGAATACATTCAAGTTTCCTTACACTTACTGGAGAAGGAAATATATGATTTGTTTTAACTTAAAAAAAAAAAAAAAAAAAAAAATTTAGATGTCCACTAAGGAGTTTTGGTCTTGTCCTTCAAATAAATCTTACGACCCCCTTAGAAGATGAAATATGAACTCTGAAAATTCACGGCCTTGCAGAGAAGATAGGCTTAAAAATTTTAATTAAATTTTTATAATTAACCGGAAAAAATTATAATCCCTAGACTCTTAAAATATTTCAATAATTATTCAAGCAATAAAGGTTTCATATCTAAGAGTGAAAGACGACTTTATTGAGCCCTTGACTAAGAGACATTTTCTTCCACACAGGTTTGAACCAATGCGATGCCACAAAACAAGAATAATCAAATTAGTTGCTAACCTACATATTCGTTGCCCCTATGTGCCACCACCTGTCACCACCTGCTAAAATTCCCTTGTACCCTTGTGCCCTACTTGAATTCCCCTACTCTCCTCTACTTGATTAGCTATAAGAACCCTTTCAGATTAATGCTCTAATAACAAATTACTCCACAAAATATACCACTTATATTATATATAATATATATCAGACCATTGGGGCTTATGTTTGAGTGATATTCATTTTCACATATTTATTTCAATTTGATTGTATTTTTTGGATTCATTTTAGCACATTATTAGGTTATATTGTATGTGGAGATGATGATCCCATTGATTCTACTAAAATTTTTGTTTTTTTGAACCTATTTGCTTCTACTAACATGCTTACAATTTGGTCCACACTAGGCCATACTAAGTGTTGGGTATATAGAACCCAGGTTACTTTAAATGAATGTAACTTTGGTTAAATTAACATAGAAAGAGGGATCATGATTGACTATGTCTATCAGCCCCTCATCTAATGATCGAGGTTGATTTTATCAATTTATCCTCTTCCGATAAGTAAGGATTATGCATTAATGAAATACATGCATTTATTCATTCATTATCATTTTTCTAGAAGTGAAGATGTCGTGTTGCACTTTCTTATATTTCTTATAGACTTCATGATAAGAAGAATGATGATGTGGTTCCATTTTTTATGATTTTTGTCCCTTATTTTTAAAATTATTTATCAATTTTCCTCTTTGGCATAATAACACATGCAAATTTTGATGACGATGACGATGATGACGATTACAATGATGATGATGATGATGACAATGATAATGACGATGATTATGATGATGATGATGATGATGATGATGATGATGGCATCGATGTTGACGATGACAATGTCGTTTTGAACTTAGATTTTACTTTTATGAAATATATGAATTAGTCATTTGAGCTTAGGTTTGTATTTGGCCCCATTCACATTCACTCTATGTGGGGACAAGGCATAATTTACACTAATTAGTAAATGGAGAAACTTGGAAATTATTAGACAAACCAAAGTTTAAAATTGGATATGATGGTATAAACCTAAATTATCTTCTCTTCATTTCAAGAATAATATATTCTCTATTGAACAAGGCTAACCAAGTGAAGGTGGAATCTCATATGACTGCTCCCCACACCCCCCCCCCCCCATGTCACTCTCAATTCCTCGATCTCCAATCTATCTACTATAATATAATTGAAAGAAACACAGTAACAATCAAACATAAAAACTAGGAAAATAAAAATTTAAGGTGAATGAAATAGATCAAACCAACTGAAAACATATAAATACATACCTCGTGCATTTCAAAATTTTGATATCATTTATCTTCTTCCTCATCATCCAGTTCATAATTCATGTTCAAAGGATTCTCCATATCATCATCATCATCTATATCATCATCTAGAACATTCTCTTCTACATGTGGTTCAACATCTTTAATTTCTTCGTCCAACACATTGTAAAATGTATCATTTAGTTCATCCAAATTAACATTGTCTTGATTATCATATCCTTGAACTTATTCGACGTCTTCGTCTGACACATGAAATACCTTCTCTACATCATCTTCTTCTTCAATTTCATCTAGTTCTTCCACTAAATTATACTTCATCGACCCTCCCCTTGGATCATATCTAACAACATTTGACCAACCCACTCTACCTGGAACCTCTACGTAAAATACCTATTCGTATTGGCCTAGAAGAACATATGTCTTTAATCTTGGGTCAATATTCCTTGTATCAACCATGGTAAATCTATTAGCATGTTCAATAACAATTCTATCAGGGTCACGTTCATGGATTCGTAGCCTAAACCATTTGACATCGAACACAACTATTTTTAAGGATTTAAAATCACACTCAAATATATCATGCAGATACCCATAGTATCGATTATTAGAGACTTCTAAATGTTTTTCACCTCTAGAGGAAACATTGCTAACCTTGAATATTGTAGTTATCCCATTATCATAAGTTTTCATCTTTTCATCCAACCTTCTGATGCGAAATTTGTGGCCATCGCACCACATTTTATTGTGGTGTTTTAACTGCAATATGTCAAACACATAAAAAATGAATTTTCAATTGATAACATAATTATTCTTGGAAATTTGCAAGAAAAAAACCACGCCATATGCATCAATATAATTGTAAAAAAAACTTAGTATATATGGGTGAATATGCTTTCCTGATATTCTTTTAAACCATATGTTAAATCAATTTCCCTCCATGTAAGATTGGTATCTCCACTACATTGAGCTTCCTTGAACAATGTAGACATACCATAGCATGATAACCTACCATTATTATCTTGTTTGCATCGTTCATTCCATACCTTCATCCAACCAATATTGTTTGCAATGTATAAATGTATTGCATCCCACTCTCGGCCAGTTGTGTTAAGATAAAACAATTCACACATATATAATTAGTTACCATGTAATACCTTTGTAATAATGGATTACGCAGAAAGACTAAAAATTAAATAAGTAATATATACATTAGTATTGATTTATTTTTTCACCTTTGTCCCGAGGATGAACCATATTAGTTGGTTCGAAACATCGACCAAATCTTAATAATGTGATTAATATAAAAGTAATTATTACTCACAATATGGATCACAAAATTCTACGATCTAATAAAATAAAAAATTCAAATGTAATATAAATATCCATTATCTACTTACATCTCACTTTCCTCATTTTACCTTTCCCCAATAGGTGATCCCCTTGAAATTTTTCCATGGATTTGACATCCCAAATGTGATCCAACACATTAATACTTTTTCCTATTTCAATACTATATTGATGAATATAAACCATGGTTTGGTATACTATATATCCATCTACCATATAACCCTCAAGACGTGCTCTTTGTCTATCCAAATCCTTTAGTGATTTCAAGTGCCTCTCAATAATCGACATGGATCTTATGTGTATAGGTCCACACTTTTCAATATCCTCGATTTGGTGTATGACGTAGTGTTTTTGTGCATTGAAAAAATATTTAGGTCGATACTTTTGCATTTCACATATTAGATGAGGAATTTTTTTCCTCCAATACTTTATATCTTATTTATTAATTTCTTTATATGAAAACCATCTAAAAATGAAGCAAGCAAATCAAAACTTTCAACAGAAAAGTGTATAGTACATGATGACAAGTAAAACAATTGTAGTTAAATATATGTTGTACAACAAATTATTGAACAAATTACACGTTGTAATATCTCCACTTACCTCATGTATTTTCCAATATCATATATAACTTGTTTGGCATTGTTGTCAAAGTTGTTTGGAGAGATAGAGGTAGAACATATTGTAACAAAAATAATGATCAATCATTATTTATTCCCAAATTAGTAGAAAAAAAAAAACACTAATGAGATGCTTCACCAGTGTACAAATATATACACCAAAATAATTACCATAATGAACGTATTCCAATCATGATCTTTTACCCCACCTAATTCACCTTTCTTTGTTACGATGTTCTTTATGCTTGAACAAAATCCAATTGGCAATTTAATTTTTTCAATAACCTCTTTAACATCCTTGTTTTTTTTCTATTTCAATAACCATGGAAGGGTTCTTATAATTTGGTTGTCTCCATCGGTATTTGAATGACTCACACTTTTCATTGCAAGGTTTCCCTCCTTAATGTCATTACAAATCTTGACATTTTTTTCTTTATCTCTCCTTCCATCTAAGATTCACCAGTACAAGTTATTTGTTACATTCTTCCCAATGTGCATTGTATCAAACAAATGAACAATTTATAGGTGCTCATAGTAGGGGAGTCTAATGAATTTCTCGGCATAATTTTTCATTCCCCATGGAAGTTCCCTATTATTAATGCCTTGATGACCTACAAGGTGAATCATATATAGTTAAATATATTATAAATTAATTAATTAATTAATTAAAAAAAAAATTCAATTAGTGCAGTGAAGAAAATTCCATAAAAATATGAAATAATCCAAACATATCATGCATATTTATATATAGATAATTTGATCCATACCTTGAGAGACTAGTCTATTATATTTCAAATTCCATGCATGGGGTGTCATTCTCTGTGGTATTAATCCAATCTATTCTTTCCCATTGAAAATTTTCTTTTGGTACTTCGGTACCTATGGTTCTTAGAAAGAAAGTCCCTATACTCATAACACACCTCCTTTCCTAAGCTTCTTGAACGACAAAATTTAATCTTAGGACCACAAACTAGACAAGAAAAATTACCCTTTGTTTGAAGACCTACAAGAGATGGAATAATTTTTACATCAATTATATAAAGTATGTACAATGAAGGGACTATTTAAAAAACATACATGAAATAAACATCATAACATTAAACACTATTAAAGTGCAGGGTAACATTATAACACACCACATAAATGTTTAGCCCTTGGGCATCATGGATTTTTCATACAATTCATTGCATGGTATTCAAATTCCTTTTGTGCATCTACTAGTCTAGAGATATCATACATAGTGATGATGTTCCATAACTCCACTAACTCAACGATAAGAGGCTCAATATATGCATTCATATCTTTGATCTGATACTTACCTATTTGATTGAACATACAATACATAATTACTACATATATGAGTAAATAAAAAAATATATAAGAAATAATTATAAAACATAAATGAACATATATGAGTAAACAAATTAATACCTAAAACAATATATTCATGTGTTTTTTTTTTCTTTTCTAAGTATGCTTAATCTATTAATCAACAAAAACAAAAATATGTACAGCAGGAATTATCCAGGACCAGGCCCGAGGTTGAGGCCTGTTAAGCAAAAAATCATTGTTGAGCACTGCCCTCCATGAGGGAAACCAGTGCTGAAGGTTTTCCAGCAAAATCCCACGCAGGGGATGCATCTTGTTCGTGAAAAAGAAAGCCTACGAGACCTGACCGAAACCATTAAAACAAACATAAACATTTTCAAAAAGTAGACAGAGCCATAGCAAAAACCAGGAACAGTGGAGGCGCTACTCGTCCGGTGCCTCTTCAACGACCCTGCACCATAGATCATCTGGTTCGCCATCAGTTGTATACAGGTCCTCTGTAGAGTGAATAACTTTCTCAGCAGCTGGGGTGCGCTTTACCTCGCTCGTTTGAGTTTGGTGCTGCGCATTTTCAGTTCCATGGTCCTGAGTATCAATTTGTTGCTCTTGATGCTCCAGATCAATATCAATATTCATCTCATTGCCTTGGCTAGCGCCTTCCTGGTTGATGTCCATGTCCTGCACGTTCACACTGCCAGCACTTTGCCCTATAGCATTCATGTCCACAGCACTCCCAGCCCGCCTTCCTGAATTAGGAGCCTCATCTTGAGGGGATTCACGAAAAACAATAGTAACAGAGGCAGTAATTCGTGGGCAATTGAGCGCACTTATGAAGGAGAAGTGCCTCATTTGTGAATGGGCTGGAGCGTGCGGGGGTGTGGGAAATCGTTGCCCAGAACAAAGGATACGACCTCTGGTTTCTCGGGATGTTCTTTCAGAAGTAGGAGAGACCGTAGCGGAGGTGCTGGAGGACGGGGAGGAGCGCCTTATCAGCCGCCGGGAGGAGCCTCTTCTACATCTCATCCTGTGCTTGAGACGAGGCATTCTCTCAGTTGAAGCAGGAGCCCTAGATGAATGCTGTAACCGGAAAGAGGCGCTGGCCAAGTGCGAGAGCGGGAGCAGGACTGAAGCCCTGGACAGATGCTCTGTCCAATTCCCCGAGTCACGCATACAATTCCCCGCAATTGAGAAATGTAGATTGTCGCTGAGCTCTAAATAGCCATGAATCCTGGTACGTTTGCCAATCACTGTGCGCTCGGAGGAGAGCCGAACATTGGGAGAGCAACAAACAGAAATGGGCCTGGGAATACTGCTAGAGTGTTGCTCGTCCACCATCCTGTAAACTAATGAACCAAATCTGCTGCCAACCATCAGCATTAACCCCTCATTAAATTGATTGATCGCCATGTCCTGTTTGCAGTGTGTGGAGAAATCTCGATCTCCGGTAACTGGATTGTGAAACGCGCCGGGCTGTAAATGCCATAAATGCTGCTCTCCCTTGTGCAGGTGTCGAAGGACACTTGCTAGTCCTAGTGGCATTTGGCTTGCCAGAATGCCGCCCGGCCAACTAATCCACCCTTTTATCTGCTTAACCACCCGCATACGGGTACAATATATTCATGTGTTAAAAAAACTATTCTAAACAAATTAATACATGGAACAATATATTATTGTGTTAAAATAATTTATTCTAAAGAAATTAATTCCTGGAACAATAATTGACAACATTGTGTCCTCCCTCTTTATTTACTTCCACAGAGGAATGTTATTGTTGATAAGAAAAAAGGGTGACACTGAGTAAGTAGAGTTGAGCTCTCCAAATGGATTGACGCTGTCAGATGCTAATGAAAGCCCAATATTACAAGGTTTTGCTTTAAACGTTGGCCACTTTTCCTTTGTATTCCTCAATCTAGATCCATATACAAGCATTTGAGGAACACCATATTCACTGCTATTTGTTGCATGGTAATCCATAAGTAGTGTTATTCTTTTGCACCTGCATAATTTTCGTAGATTTTGAATTATAAGAATATAACGGAGAACCTTGTGAAACACCTTTTTTTTTACTTTATCAGTTTGATATCTACTCTCATCACATTTTGGGAATTTTTCTTTCGATGTATGTTATTTATAATAGATAATATCATAATTAGGACATGCATGAATATCTTGATACTCCATTCCAATAGCTTTCACAGTGGCATGTAAATATCGGTACATATGTTAGGTCCTTATAATAATTGTGTATCCCCCTTATTGTTATTGTTAGTGTAGCCCCTTATTGTTATTTTTGTGCCTATGTATCCCCCATATTTTTATTGTTGTGCCCCATAGAAGCCCATTATTTTTATTGTTGTGCCCCATAGAAGCCCACTATTGTTACTGTTGTGCCCTTTCATTATTATTGTTATGTAGGTTTTGATTATATTGTGACCCCATAGACTCCTATATATACCAAGGAGGTCTTATCATTTGTATCATCGAATAATTTTTCATTTATGTAATGTAAAGGAGGTTTCCCCCTCAATAGGATAATTTTTAAGTCGTTTATCTATCTTTTCTTTTCTTTTGTGAGCTGGTTGCATAACATTTAGTATCAAAGCTTTGGATTCTAAGGTTTTGATGCTTCAAAAAGGCCATCTTGGAATTTTCGCTACAGTTTTTTTTCTACGAGGCTTCAAAAGGTAAAATTTTGACCACATAGAGCATAAATCATGGTGAAATTCATGTAAAAATTTTAGATATTTGTTCACTATATCTTTTAAGATATGATCCAAAGAAGTTGGGATTTTTGTAGGCTCTAGAAAATAGTCATAACTTTCTCTCTGAGCAACGGATTTGAATTTCATGAAAAGTGACTAAAATTGCATGGACTATAGTGTTTTTTATATTATTTTTAGGTTTGAAGGTCAAAAAAGTGACATGTGAAATTTCATATATTTTTTCTCTATTGAACTAATTTATAATCAGGTCATCGTGGGAGATTGGGCATAACTCTTTCTTGAAGAATCCAATATCCGTTTGACTTGTGGGGTTGGAAAGAAGACTCATAGGGATACCACAGGATGAAATTTCAGACCTTGGAGAGATGAAATTACATTTTTAAAACCGATCCTAAAAGCAAGAAAAAGGTGTGTATTTTTAAAAAATTGCATAACTTTTGTTTGAAAAATCAGTTTGAAGTAATTCCAAGGGAATATTGAAGCAGATATATCAATATTTAGTTCTAAAATGCAACCAAAAAATTAATTATACACCCATTAATCCCTCATAAATAACTACTATGATGCATGAAGAGGAAGAATTGCAATATGATATATCCAAATTACGGGACCAAGTGCAACAAATTTCACTCTCACAAAGAAAAATCAAAGTTGAACTAAAATGGGAAATGGATGGATTAAAAGGGACATGGATGGTTTAAAATCAGAAATAAAAGGTGACATGGATGATTTAAAATTTGAAATAAAAGGCAACATGAATGTTTTAAAAGCAAAAATAAAAGAAAACATGGAAGGTTTGAAGGAACGTTTGACAAAGTTGTTACAAGAAATGCTTCCTAGTGTTGACAAGATATTCCATGAAATATTAATGAGGACAAAAGGAATATGAATTTTGATTTTATAGACTTCAATTTTGGTTTTTGATACCCACGACATTCCAAAGATCGATATGATGGAGTTTTATGGCAAGGATCCAGTAACAGAGATACTACAAATAGAGCAATATTTTGATCTCCATGATGTGAAGCAAACAAAAAAGGTATGAATTGCATATTTATATTTAGAACCCAATCAGTTTGTATGGTATCCATGTCTTTGTTCTCATACACCACTTTTCACTTGGTCAATTTTTACATAGGAAATGATAGCACATTATGAGGATACAAAGAGAAACACCTTTTTTAGCCAATTGATAAATCTCAAATAAAATGATTCAATGAAGGAGCACATTGGGGACTTCCAAAAATTGAATATCAGTGGAATTTATATTCTATAGGAGTATATTATTGATGTCTTCATAGGGAATTTAAAGGATAACATCCAACATTAGGTTCGCCTTTGGGAACCAATTCATTGGAGAAGGCATTCAGAGTAGCAAGAAAGTTTGAAAGAAAAATTATGGCAAAAATAAAGTATACCACTCACAACTATAAAGATGGAAGTGTTGCTACTCTTGGCCTTCCACAGCCCACAAGGTTGACAACAAAACAATTGGAGCAAAAAATGTCAAAAGGGATTTATTACAGTTGTGATAGCATATATACTAAAGGTAATAAGTGCGTTGAGAATAAATTATTTTACATAGATTGTGAATAGGAGGAAGAAAAGGAACAAGAAAAATAAAAATAAGAGGATATACACCAGGAACTAACCCCAAAGAAAGAAAATTTTAATTCAACCATATCCTATAATGCATTTTTAGGAATACCACTTCTGAAACTCTCAATATAGCAGGATATATCAAGAAGAAAAAGGTAATAGTGTTGATTGATTCGGATAGTACCCATAATTTTATTTAGTGTAAGATAGCCATGGAATTGAATTACTTCCTATATCCAATGCCAGAGTGATAAGTGATGGCTGAAAATGGAGGAACTATAAATTTCTCTAGAAAATGCCATGATATCAAGCTAAGCATGGGGTAAAATGTGTTGAATAGTCCAATTCTTTCCATTCCAATGGGTGGTGTTGATGTTGTACTAGGATTCCAATGGTTATAATCTTTGGGGCTCATAGCTTTTAATTTTCGAGAAATTTTTTTGGGAAGGAAAAGAAGTTAAATTAAGGTGTATTGCAGGGAAACAGGGAAATATAATTAGATATAATGGCATGAAAAAAGCTTTTGAAGAAATAACAACGGGGAATAATTGCACAATTATGCTCACTAGAGGTTCAAACATAAAAATCATCTATTTCTCCAGATCTCCAAAAAGTCTTGGAAAATCATTCCAATGTATTTGAGACCCCCAAAGTCCTCCCAAATATTCGTGATCATGATCGTGCTATTCATTTGGTTCCAGGAACTTTTCCTCCTAACATTAGGCCTTACAAATATCCTTATTTCCAAAAGAGTGGAATTAAATGTTTGGTTGCAAAAATTCTAGAGGCCAATATAATTCAACCTAGTCAAAGTTATTTATCTCCTCTAGTAGTATTGGTGCACAAGAAGGATGGATCATGGCGTATGTGTCTGGATTATAGGGAGATCAACAAGATCACTATCAAATATAAATTTCCCATTCCTATCATTGACGAATTGTTGATGAATTACATGGAGAATATTACTTCACCAAGTTGGATCTTCGTTCAGGATATCATGAACTTAGAATGAATATTGAAGAAATTCCAAAAAAAACATTCAAGACCCATGAGGGTCATTATGAATTTTTGGTCATGCCTTTTGGCCTTACTAATGCACCTTCTACATTTCAAGGTTTGATGAATTCCATTTTCGAACCCTTTCTTAGAAAATTTGTGTTAGTATTTTTTGATGATATACGAATTTATAGGAAGTCTTAGAAGGATCATGTTCAACATGTTGACAGGGTGTTCAAACTATTGGAGGAGAAAAAATTATATGAAAAAACCTCCAAATGTTTCTTTGGAGTAGAAGAGGTGGAATATTTGGGTCATATTGTATCTCATGAGGTTGTTAAGTTAGACCCTAACAAAATTAAATCCATTAAGGAATGGAAAATACCCACAACCATAAAGAATATTCGATGATTTCTCAGGTTGATGGGTTATTAACGCAAGTTTGTTAAGAATTATGGGGGAATAGAAACACCTCTAAGAAAATTATTGAAGAAAGATGCATTTTCCTGGACTCTAGAAGCAACTAAGGATTTTGAACATCTTAAAGAGGCAATGTGCCAACCATTGGTCTTAGTTACACTAGACTTCAAAAAAAAATTATCGTGGAATGTGATGCCCTGTGAAATGGAATTGGTGTTGTTTTAATGCAAGAAGGAAGACCGATTTCTTTTGAAAGTCGTCCAATCAAGGAAAGTATTTACACAAACCTATTTATGAGAAGGAAAATTTTGGAAATAATACATGCACTAAAGAAATGACAACCTTACCTAATGGAAAGACACTTGAAGGTAAAAACAGATCATGATAGTCTTAAATACTTTTTAGAAAAAAGATTATCTTCAAAGGAGCAGCAAAAATCAGTCACAAAGACGTTGGGTTATGACTTTGAAAAAATCTACAAAGAAAGGAAGAAAAATTTTGTTGGAGATGCACTCTCAAGAAAGGATGAGGATGTGGAAGCATTTCTTTGTCTCATTTCTATTATCTAACCTGATTGGATAACCAAAGCAAGGGATGAATGGAATAATGATGAAGAGGCATGGAAACTCATTGAAAATTTGTAGTAAAATCCCAATACATCTAATACATTTAGTTGGAAAATTCATTCATTATGATACAAATATCACTTATATATTTGTAAGAATTACCAACTCAAAAAAAAAAAAAAATTCTTTTGTAATTACACACCTCCCCCTTAAGAGGGCACTGAGGATTTTTTTAAAATTTCCATAGGGTCAAGAAGGATTTTTTTGGGATGGCCTTAAATTTGATATTCAGAAGTTTGTGGCAGAATGTTTTGTTTTCCAAAGAAATAAAGTTGAGACAATTAAGAGCTCGAGTCTATTACAACTTTTATCCATTCCAAGTCAGCGTTGGGAGGAGTTATCAATGGATTTTATCACAGGTTTACTCAAGTCTGAAGGAAAGAGTGTCGTCATGGTGGTAGTTGATAGACTTACCAAGTATGCACACTTTTGTGCATTATCTTATCTTTTTAAAGCCAGTAAAGTTTCTACTACATTTCTGGAAACAATTCAAAAGCTACATTGAAACCCAAAGGTTATTGTAAGTGACATAGATCCCATTTTCACTAGAAATTTTTGGACGGAATTTTTTTCTTGTCTTGGTATTCAATTAGCTCATAGCTCATATTATCATCCTCAATATGACAGGAAAATTGAGATAGTGAACAAATGTTTGGAAGGATATCTCTATTGCTTTGTATCTGATAAACAAACACAATGGGTCAAGTGGTTACATCTAGATGAATGGTGGTATAATGCTTCCTTCCATACTGCAGTAAAAATGACCCCATTTATGGAACTTTATGGATATCATCCACCATCCATCACATCATCTTTAAGAGAAAATTATAAGGTTGAAGTAGTGGAAGATCACATCGAGCATCAAAAAAAAGTTCTCCAACTCTTAAAGGATAATCTCACTATGGCGCAAAATTGAATGAAACAACAGGCATATCAACATCGTAGTGAAAAAAGCTTTGATGTAGGTAACTGGGTATTTTGACGGATACAACCCTATAAAAAAATGTCCCTCAACCAAGATAAGAAGGATAATAAATTATCACCCAAGTACTATGGTCCTTACAAGGTGTTGCAAAATATTTCTACTATGGCATAACAATTGGAGCTTCCTGCATCTTTCCAAGTACACCTAGTTTTCCATGTTTCATGCTTAAATAAGGTTATCGATGACAAGTTCCTAGTTCAAACATTGTTTCCAGAACTTGAAGAAGAAGGAAAAATCATATTTGAGCCTAAAGTAGTCACAGAAACAATAACCCAACAGCTACGTAATCAATTAATTTCAAAGTATATATTTAAGTGGAATAACGTATCCGCTGAAGATTCCACATGGTAGGATGAGAATTTTATACAGAAGAATTCAGAAATACTCAAGTGTTGAGGATAACACTTTTTTCAAGGAGAAGGGCATGTTAGGTCCCTATAATACTAGGGTATCCCCCTTATTCTTATTGTTATTGTAGTCTCCTATTATTATTGTTGTGCCCATGTATCCACCATATTTTTATTGTTTCCCCCCATAGAGGCCCAATATTGTTATTGTTGTGCCTTTACATTATTATTGTTATGTGGGAACCGATTATATTGTGACCCCTAGTAGACTCCTATATATACCAAGGAGGTCTTATCATTTATATCATAGAATAATTGTTCATTTGTGTAATATAAAGGAGGTTTCCCCCTCAAAGATGATAATTTTTAAGTCATTGATCTATTTTTTACTCTATTTTGTGATTTGGTTGCATAACAACTTACGAGGTAAAACATTTGATGGTGGTAACAAAAATTCACCTAACAATCTACAACATAGAAAAGTACTAAACAATATTAATCATACATATTGCATCCAAATGTAACAAACTAATTAAATGGTAATCAAAAGAGTAATTACATTAAAAACAAAGGAAAAAAGTATTACTTTATCATGTATATAGTACTAATTAATGTCACAAAATATATGGCATACCTTAGGAGTTGTGTCACACATGTGTTTGAAAAACCATTCACCACCTTTAAGTTTACCAACAACAATAAAACATAGAGAATAGATGTTTTTGAGCCTTCATAAAGATGTTCAATTTCCATCTCACGTACAGGTTTATCAAAAGCACAACCATTAAAGTGGTTGCCATCATCATCCATTTCAACAATATTAAATGTCTCTTAGATCAGTCAATTTGTCCCATATTATTCAATTGTGTTATCTGCATCATTATCTTCTTCCATAGGATCATTATCTTGATCCTCAATATTTTTTCCATGTTCTTGAACATGTGCATGTACTACAACCATCACTTCCTCATCAAGCAATTCCCTAGGGGGGCCATACAATACAATTAAAATTAATAAAGTAATATTAGTATATATAGAGAAAATATTTAAACATCGATACAAATGTTTACAAATATAATATAGAAAAAAGAAAAAAAAAGACAACAAAGACAGAGACAAAGACAACTTAGGTGAGAGTGAGAAACAAAGATAACAAATTAATAATGATGCCTGTGCAATTTATCAAGCTTATATTTAAGAATATGTTGAAAAAATCTAGGAAAGATGTTACTTTTCTTGACATGTACGAAGAGAGATAAGTGTTAGGGAAGCCACTAAAGAAATTAATTCATAGGAAACCCATTTTTACTAAGCCATGGCATCAATCTCTCCTTCTACAAAAAATGGGGTATTCTTTATTTTTTACTACTTAGTTGATTTGTTCAAAATGTCAATAACTCACTCCTTTGTACTTAGTGGTAAGTGAAATATATATAGAATAAAAACATTGTGCCTACCTCAAAGGACATTCAAAATGGAATGTTTGACCTTGCATGAGTGATAATAAGTAAGATAACTTATGAACAAATAACCATTAATGATTTATCAAATATTTCATTAATCTACCATTTTCCTATAACTATTATAGCTTTGATATTACGTCAATTTTTCTCACAATTTACAAAAAATGAGACACTTCACTTATCACAGAAAGAGACTTTATATATAGGATTCTTCACTCTATATCACTTGGGCTTAAAAATTTCAATGTCCCCTAGTAAAACATTTTGAAACATCAAGTGCAAGCCTTGTGTCCCACACTTTTTTCCTTAAAAAATGAGAAAGAGTCTCTTTTATGAGCGAAATACATTGTGGTTTGGAACATAACATTTTAAATGTCCATATTTTAAATTTGCATAATATACTTTAAAAATTTATTAATAATGATCCCTAAAAACCCATTAACCTCTAAATCCTCTAGGTCCTAATTAACCCCCTAAGCATACATTAGCCCCCTAACACCTTAACCCCATTCCCCTAATCCCTTAAACCCTTAACTCCTAATCCCTTAACCTTTAAACAATAACCCCTTATCCCTAATCCCATAAAATAATTAACCCTAACTCGATCTAACCTTTTAATCGACCCTAAACCATAATAATCAAATAATATTTCTATACATTTGAAGGTGGCAACATAGGTCAAAGATCTCCCAAAGCAATATAACAATTTACAGTAAAAAGGCAATACAAAGACATACAATCTAAAACAAAATATACATATAAACATTTACAAAAACAATCTACATTACACAGACATATAATGATTAAATTACTAATGGATGATATTGATTCCCACCTTTAGCGTGTCCATAGTCTCTACAGTGTCTTTTGGTTGTTTTTATTAGAAGTCTCCTTAGCTTCAATCCCTTGTAATTTCTACAAGGGAAATAACATTTTCCATCCTATGAAGCCCATGATGTCGATCCCACATATCCTTAGCCTCCTTGAGGAATGTTACGTGACATTTTTCTCACGAAACTTTCAGTGATGATTTTATTCAAAATTAACCTGAAAATAGGCCTACAACTTTTCAAAACAATCACAAGTAACATAGCAACTATGTTGAAGTTATATAATATTCGAGCATATATATATATATATATATATATATATATATATTATAATTACATAATATTATATTAATAAATATATTATTGATATTAATATTAGTATAGCCTAATTATATATTTATAATATTAGTCTTATATTTATTATAATTAGTTAAATTCAACATAAAGTGGTCCTAAATTAGACGTTGTCCAATGGAAAGAAGCCATTAGTGGTGGAATTGGTTGTTATACAAATATTACCTGGCATTTGTTTGATATTGGAACAAACATCGAATATTTGATGGTACATGCACTCCTATTGGATATTCGCTAGTAAAGGAATTTCCATCAGACATTTTATGACCGTCAGGATTTCAAAAACAAAAACAAAAAATACATTTAACTTCCAACAACTTTTCCGATTTTACTCCTTCCATCAGATTCCACCGTTGGATTTTTTCCCATGTATATTAGTAGCATGATCAAGATAAAGTCACAATGCTATCCATGAGGGGTATCAATTCCAACGGCATCACAAATTGTTGCAACCATTCTTTGTCCTTACTGTAACAAAAATGGTTATTGCTTATTTTTTCCATTGTTCAATCCACATAGGTGGAATCGTTTTGCTATCTATTGAAACGATGATTCCCCTCACTTATATATATACTTCTATGAAGTGAGAGTATATATCAATGCCAGCAATATATAAAACTATGTGTTGTGAAATCGGTTGGAGTTATTTTATTATGTTCTTAGTTCTTTGCTTTATGGGTAAATTTGGATGCGCTCAATCATGTACTAACAATTCACTAGCGTAAAGGGCATAGGTCGACCTTGGGGAAGGGCCCAGTCAAGGTACGGTGTTGTGTTGATTAATTGTTCTTTTTTTTTGTAAGTACATCAATAGTTTAATTCAAATTATAATAGTTATATTACATTTGAATTTTTATGCTGAGTTGATTTGAATTTGATTTATTTCAAATTATTCAATATTGTAGTAAGTAAATGGTGTGGTTTTGTGTTTTTTTATGAATTTATTCATTAGTAGTATTAGGGCCCCTTTTTACTAAGACCTTGATTGTTTGGGCATGTAGCCAACTTCTACAAAGTCAACCTGCTTCTAACTATGGCAAGAAAATATTTGAATGATTTTGTAATTAATGTAAATGTATGTTATTTAATTTTCTTAATATTTGTCTAGATTGCATCAGTTGGAAGTTCCAAAGGAAGAAGCCCAGGGAAACCCTATAAGCCCCGCACTTGTTTGAATTTTTTGATCAAGATGAAGATGGTTGGGGTGCTCCTAAGATCATCATCATTATATTCTCATTTTCAAGCCAATTCCAATGGCATATGGCATGTATTGACACTCCACAAGATTTGAAAATATGCCCTTCGAGAAATCAAAGCCACACACAATTTGAAAATATGCCCTTCAAAAGATTAAAGCCACACCCAGTGGTCAAAAAATCCCAAGGGAGATGATGTGGAAATATTTTATTAGCTCATTTATTTCACATTACATGAAGGGGTAAATTTAATTAATATTTCAAAATTTAAATGGAAGAAAAAAATGGCCCCAAAATAAAATTTCAAATTTCAAATACCATTTTCCATGATATTTGCACAAGTCGGCCTCATGTATCTTCGCTCAAAATTTTGAAACTTAAAATTGACTTTGATTCGGCTCTAGGAAAATTAGGCCATGTTAGCCCCTCATAGAACCTTCCACAATAAATATAAAAACGGAACTCATCCCTCTCTAAAACACAAGCTTTAATGTTGATCCTTTTTAGAAGTCGCTATTTAACCTTGAGCAGTCACACAAGATAGAAACGTGGCTAATTTTATTTGAAATGAAATGAAATGGAATTTTAACATCCACGAGACTAAAATAGTCTATGGGACTATGAGTTCCATTTTTTTCTCCTTTTGCATTTCAATCATTTTCTTATTCAAATTGATGATGAGCTGGCCCAACCTTCCAAAAATCTCATTTCTGAAAAGACGATGCCAAGAAACTGATGCTAACATATTCCCATAACTTAATCTGATGTCTTTGAACGCATCACAATCCAAAATGAATTTTTTTTGTGATTCCAGTGCCCCAGACGTGCAAAATGTGCACACTCGTTCTTCCCAAGCTTCTTTAGGCTTTTTCCACCATCCTGTTTCACACCGAAGATGATGCAAGTTGGTTCTTAACTAAGCAATAAGAACCTTTTCCCTCCACGGAATGTTAGCTCCAATGTACTCTTTTTGTTGGAGATCATATGTAGGGTTGAATTCTTCAATGTAGTACTTCTTTCTACCCAACTTTTTTCCCCATACCTATTTATGAAACTTCTCCATAACAAAATTATTTAGCTCCTTGTTATTTGTGTGACAAGAATTTAGGTAGATATTCCATTTTTGCATCCATGTGTATTTTTGTCTCATACATGTTTTCTTTCTTTCACTCATGCCTTCCTTGAAGATAAAATTAGGCCATCTACCTACTGCCATTTGCTCAATTCTTTTTAGATATCTTATGAGTCTCACCATAGCAATTTCTTCGAAGGGAGTTGCTCCTATTTCACTCAACATTATCTCATAAGGTACCGAACTTTTTATTCTGAACGTGCTCATGATCAAGCATTTTTGGATTTTCTCAATTTGCTTCCATTTTGAGATAGGGGTGCTATTAGCCCACAATTCACACCCATATATCATCACTAGACAAACTAGGAGTCCAAAAAGCACTTCAATTGTTCTCCAATCCCATAAATCTACCTCTCTACATCTGTTTTGAAGAGCATATAATGCTTTCCACCCTCCTAATATTCTCTTCTTTATGCAATCCTCCTAATTAAGTTTTTTGTTGAAATCGATCTTGAGGTATTTGTACTCATTTAATTCTTCAAGAATGTTGCCTTCAAAGAAGAACGTATGTTGACTTTGCTTCCTTTTATTAGAGAAAATCATTATATTGGTCTTGCTAATATTGACGTGCATCCCCACTGAACTATAAAAATGCTCAAGGGCATATAGGTGCATCTGCATTCCATGGGCCGATTTAGAAATCAATACAAGATCATTAGCATATAAAAGAAGCTTTATCACAAACTCCCCCAACCAAACACCATACCCACCTTGCAAATTTAGCCACTCTTCCAATTTATCAATATATAAACCAAAAAGATTAGGGGATAGAGGGCAACCTTGTTTGACTCCAATGTCACTTCTAAATCTTTCTAAAATACCCGTTGAGGTTCTCATTTTAACTTTCACCTCTTCATAAAGTCTATGGACATCAGATCTATAATGCAAATGAATTTCAAGTTCTTCCATTCTACGCCACAACGTATCTCTAGGGATTGTGTCAAATGCATTTTTTTTTCTAAGTAAGTCTAATTTATATTATATGGTACAAAAGAGGTACATTTCAAAACATTCCCACCAGAATTGTTGTGCTAGCCAATTCTAGCAGGAAGAATGTTCAAAAAAAAAATTGGGACTGCCCCTGTTGGGGAAACCAGCCCAAAAATTATACCAGGTCTCATGATAAGTGTTGTCCCAGATGGGGAAATTAGCACAAAGCATAATCATCCAAAATTTAAACAAACTATGCAGAGAAAAGTAAAGAAAAAAAGCTATTATGGAGTTGTGACTAGTAAAGGAGAGAGACACCATGGTGCTATTCCTTATGTGGCTTGTCATTCTGCATGTCTTCAGGAGGTGGATCTTCCATAATGAAGCAGCCATAGTCTTCTAAGGTATCATCGTCCTGCCTCGACAGTTGGGTAGTCGGCTCTGGTGTGGAGGCAGAGCGTGCATCTGAAGCTGTTGCATTGTCATCCTGATGCAGGAGCATCAACCTGCGGAAATCAAATTGATTTTTCATGCCTTCCAGAAGTTGACGTGGCTACAAAAACCATATTTTCGTTACCTTCATATTATTAATAGCGTTTGTTGTGACTCGGTTGAGTGAATTTAGGGATCTTATGAAGGAATAGCGGATCTGGAATGATCCAATCTATTTTCCTCCATTCTTATAAACTAGTCTTCGTGCATTCGTAGGGGGGTGCCAGACGCAGGTATATCCAGCGCTGCCAAGGCAACCTGGCTCATAGAAACGTGTTGTAATCTGAATTCAGAAATAATATAAATCGTGTGTTTATGAATGAGTTAAATCCTGTGTGTGAGCTTGTTGATCGACCATCGATCACTTAAAGGATCGATGGCGATCTAAAATATTGTTTAATTGTTGTATATGAGTGTTCTGTTTACAGAAACGAGATTTCTCAAGGAAACCAAGAACTTAAATTGTTATCTCTGAGATCGATTTATGCACATCATTGGAGGGATCATCGTTGATAATAATGGTAAATCTGTGTGAAGTTATGTATGTTGAATGCATCGACTATTTTTATGTCGATTTGTTGAGCAAATAGTAAATGTGTTGGACTGTTCCATTAGAAGGCGGATTGCAGAGCATTGGAAATCGGTTGATACTTCCAATCCACAGTCTGGATGCGTTGAACAGCGTTGAAAATTGGTTGATGTTTCCAATCCATAGTCGGAGTCGTAACACAGAACAACGTTGAATGGAATTTCAAAGCCCAGTTTTTTTGAATGATGAGAGGCCGAGGTTCTGAAAACGTTGGCCATGAAAGCCAAATTAGCAGAAGACATTGTGACAATTGCGTTGAAGAATTCACATCAGTATGAATTGCGTTGAACCTGGCGGCTTAAACGGCGTATAGCATTTCGAGAATTCAATGGAAGACTTCGGCTTATGCCACGAAGCTGAATTCCATAGTATGAGTGGCAAGGTAAGTTAATTAGTGGGCCATAACCCACAGGCCTAGGTTCGAGATTTATACATGAAAATAGATTTTGGGCTTATCCCAAGATTTCTTTTCATCAAGTGGTATCAGAGCAGGGAAAGGATTTCCTGCGAGAAGGAAGAAGAATGCAAGCAGAAGGGGAAAGAGGTACAGTTGTGTTAAAGTTGGAGAGTTTATGGTCTTACTGTCGTGCAGATGGCGGCAGCGAAAGGTGAGAAGATTTGCAGCAACCTAGAGCAAGGTGTGCTCAATTGGTTCCAGAGAAGAGAACCAGAAGGATGTCAAAAGACCGAGTGAGGAGGGCTTGGTGAGGTATCGTTGCAGCTCATAGAAGATCATGAAGGCAGTTCCACTGAAGAAATGCAGTGGGTAGAATTGCTAAGGACAAGGAGAAACATATGACCAGGAGGTCATAAATTTTTGTACCTCGAGAGTCTGATGCAGGAGCATCAACCTGCGGAAATCAAATTGATTTTTCATGCCTTCCAGAAGTTGACGTGGCTACAAAAACCATATTTTCGTTACCTTCATATTATTAATAGCGTTTGTTGTGACTCGGTTGAGTGAATTTAGGGATCTTATGAAGGAATAGCGGATCTGGAATGATCCAATCTATTTTCCTCCATTCTTATAAACTATTCTTCGTGCATTCGTAGGGGGGTGCCAGACGCAGGTATATCCAGTGCTGCCAAGGCAACCTGGCTCATAGAAACGTGTTGTAATCTGAATTCAGAAATAATATAAATCGTGTGTTTATGAATGAGTTAAATCCTGTGTGTGAGCTTGTTGATCGACCATCGATCACTTAAAGGATCGATGGTGATCTAAAATATTGTTTAATTGTTGTATACGAGTGTTCTGTTTGCAGAAACGAGATTTCTCAAGGAAACCAAGAACTTAAATTGTTATGTCTGAGATCGATTTATGCACATCGTTGGAGGGATCATCGTTGATTATAATGGTAAATCTGTGTGAAATTATGTATGTTCAATGCATCGACTATTTTTATGTCGATTTGTTGAGCAAATAGTAAATGCGTTGGACTGTTCAATTAGAAGGCGGATTGCAGAGCATTTGAAATCGGTTGATACTTCCAATCCACAGTCTGGATGCGTTGAACAACGTTGAAAATTGGTTGATGTTTCCAATCCATAGTCGGAGTCGTAACACAGAACAACGTTGAATGGAATTTCAAAGCCCAGTTTTTTTGAATGATGAGAGGCCGGGGTTCTGAAAACGTTGGCCATGAAAGCCAAATTAGCAGAAGACATTGTGACAATTGCGTTGAAGAATTCACATCAGTATGAATTGCGTTGAACCTGGCGGCTTAAACGGCGTATAGCATTTCGAGAATTCAATGGAAGACTTCGGCTTATGCCACGAAGCTGAATTCCATAGTATGAGTGGCAAGGTAAGTTAATTAGTGGGCCATAACCCACAGGCCTAGGTTCGAGATTTATACATGAAAATAGATTTTGGGCTTATCCCAAGATTTCTTTTCATCACATCCTCAGCAAAACTGCTGCCACTGTCACTGCTGGAGGAATTCACCGTAGATTTTGTGGGCAGAGCCACCAATTTTCTGGGTTGTTGGAGGAAGGAAGGCGTCATTGTGGATTTCCTCATTCTTTTCCAAGACCCTGAGCTAGAGGAGCTGGAAGGGACATCAGGGAGGCACAGCAAAATGAGGGATGACACTATTTGTTGGTCCGAAGCCTCTATTGAATTCACATTGAGGGTGAGCTCAACAAGGAAACTCTCACGAAGAGTAAGAGGAGGACGGGAGGGTTGGCTGCGGCCTCAGCCTCAGCGGCACTTCATTCTATGGCGTCGCAGCATCGAGGCGTCATAATTCTTAGGTGAGGAAGGTTTGCAGGAAGAATTGCAAACGGAGAAACAACAAGAGACCTTAAGCGGGAGAGAGGGAAGGGGATGGAGGTTCGAATGCCCAGCAGTGAGGCTGAGCAACTGAACCGAGAGGCGAAGGGAAGAGAATGAGGGAATGGCTTCTCCGGGATCCATGAAATAACTATACGGGTGTCTTCAAGGGCAACTATAAATGTCAGAGGCAAGAGGGCGAGTAATGGCACCAGGGTGGTAGCAGGAGGTTTTTAATGCATCCTCGCGTGAGCCATGTGCATCCATGTGGTTGTTCCAGCTTCCGCACGGAGGAGAAGCCAAGTTAGACTTTCTATTAGACACCCGCATCCGGGAGTGTCAAATTCCTTTTTTAAGTCAACAAAACAGCAGAATATGTCTTCTTTACCCCCCTAAACCTTTTCAATAATGTGTCTCAATGTGATGTCATGATCCATTATAGAATGCTTCAGCCTAAAACCTGCTTGTCCTTTTGCCCTCTTTTCTTTTACTTCTGCCCACTTACTAATTCTATTTTCTATCATGCTGCTGAAAAGATTTGCAAACAAAGGATTTATCATAATGGTTCTATAATTGGACAGATTATTAATGTCTCCACTTTTAAAAAGGGGTATTGCTAGGCTAGTTGTCCAGTCTCTTGGAATCCTTATTGAATGATGATGTTGCATATTTCCATTATGTGCCGTGCAAGAGTGTTCCTTCCCCATTTTAGATACTCTACTTCAAGTTCAACCAAGTCTTTTTCCTTTCCTGTTTTCAGATTTTTAGTTGCAATCTCCACCTCCTGTAATGTGAAGAGATTTGTAGTTTTGTTGAGCCCCGGGGGAGACTCAACCTCTAATTCTTTCTCATATATTTGTATTTCATACTCAAACCATTGATTAGTTGTAATAGTATTTCCGATTTTCTTCTTCCTTGGTTGAATTTCCTGCCAGAAAAGTTTTGGGTTATTCTTGCCTAGATATATTAACTCTTCTCACCTTGTTCGCATGAACTCATTTTTTTTCCTTTTTAGTATCTGATTATATAACTTTATATTCATCTTCTCCTTGCCTGTCTTTTTCAAGGTTCTCCTTGCCATTTTTCGTTCCTCATCAAACCAGGAATTTACATGAAAACAATTTGATTCTGATTTCCTATTTTTTTCTCTTTTTCACTTCTTAAGTTCCCTTTGAATTATATTTGTTAACTCGTGGTTGTTGAAGCTTTGGAAACCATTTTTCTCTTTCCGAATTAATATCTCTAGCATTGTCTTGAAGATAGTACAATTTTCTTGTGTTAGAATAATTTTTCATCTTGGTAATTATTGCCGAGAGCATTGGGTTTTTCTCTTATGTTGCCTTTATTCTACCCATGATAACTTCATATAAATTGGGTTATTGTTTGATTTTAAGTCCTAATTATGTTTTGCAATCTTAAATTCATCTATATTTTCTATCAAGATTTGTGAAAAAATCACATAATCAACGATACTTGCCCCATTGTATGTGTTGCAAGTGAATTTCCCGGACCTTTTCCATATGTCCAGAACATTGCAAATAATTAGGTTGAAAGCCCCACACAGTGTAAGAAATTCCTCTCCAAAATGATTGTTAACTTTTTCATCTTTTGAACATCTCACCCATTGGGTATTCGCTGTTGTGAAACCAACTCCAAAAATAGAAGAAAAGAGAGATCAACGCCTTATAAATAAGCCACTTCGAGGGAGAAACCTCCTTTACATTACATAAATGAAAAATTCGTGGATGATACAAATGACAAAACTCCTTTCTATATATAGGAGTCCATGGGGGCTCAATATAATCCTAGGCAACCTAACAATAATAATGTAATGGCACAATAATAACAATATGGGGGTTACAAGGGTACAACAATAACAATAAGGGGGCTACACTAACAGCAATAAGGGACTACACTAGTAATATAAAGACCTAACATACCCCTCCCCTTAAAAAATTGTTGTCCTCAATGCTTGAGTAGTGCTAGATGCTTCTGTCTAAAATTTTCATCCTCCCATGTTGAATCTTTAGTGGGTAATTTCTTCCACTTGATTAGATACTCTGAAATTGGTCAATTTCGTAGCTGTCGAGTTCTTGTTTGACTGCTTCAGGTTCCAATATCATTTTTCCTTCCTCATCAAGTTCTGGGAATATTGTTTGAATTGAAATTTTATCACCTATAATCTTCTCTATGCATGAAACATGGAAAACTGGATGCACTCGAGAAGAAGCAGGAAGATCCAATTTGTATGTCATAGTACCAATCTTTTGCAACACCTTGTAAGGACCATAGTACTTTGGCGATAATTTATTATCCTTCTTAGCTTTCTTGAGGGACATTTTTTTGTATGGTTGTAGCCGTAAAAATACCCAATCTCCTACATCAAAACTTCTCTTCTTGCGATGTTGATCTATCTGTTGTTTCATTCGATTTTGTGCCAAATTTAGGTTATCCTTTAAGAGCTAGAGAACTTTTTGTTGATGCTCTATGTGATCTTCCATTTCTTGAACCTTAGAATTTTCTCTTAAATATGATGTGATGGACGGTGGATGATATCCATAAAGTGCCATAAATGGGGTCATTTTTGTTGCAGTATGGAAGGAAGTGTTATACCACCATTCAGCCAGACGTAACCACTTGACGCATTGTATTTGTTTATCAGATACAAGACAACGAAGATATTCTTCCAAACATTTGTTCACTATCTCAGTTTTCCATCGGATTGAGGATGATAAGATGATCTATGAGCTAGTTGAGTACCCAAACAAGAAAATAATTCCGTCCAAAAATTTCCAGTAAAAATGGGATCTTTGTCGCTTACAATAATCTTTGGGTTTCCATGTAGCTTTTGAATTGTTTCCATAAATTCATAGCAACTGTACTTGGTTTAAATGGATGAGATAATGCACAAAAGTGTGCATACTTGGTAATTCTAACAACTACCACCATGATGACACTCTTTCCTTCGAACTTAGGTAAACCTGTGATAAAATCCATTGAAATATCCTCCCAACGTCGACTTGGAATGGATAAAGGTTGTCGAAGACCCAGGGTCTTAGTTTTCTCAACTTTATTTCGCTGGCAAACCAAACATTCCACCACAAACTTTTGAATATCATATTTAAGGCCATCCCAAAAAAAATCTTTCTTCACCATGTGGTAAGTTTTTAAAAATCTTGAGTGTCCTCCTAAGGGATATGTGTGCAATTCCAAAAGAATCTTTTGTTTTAGTTGGATTTCTTACAAAGATATAAGCGATCTTTGTACCATAAGGAATCATTTTTCCAACTAAATGTATCAGATGTACTAGGATCTTGCTGCAAATTTTGAATGAGTGTCCACACTTCTTTATCCTTCTTCCATTCATCCCTTGCTTCGGTCATCCAATCTGGTTGGATAATAGAAATGGCACATAGTAATGTTTCCACCTCTTCATCCTTTCTTGAGAATGCATCTGCAACAACATTTAGCTTCCTTTTTTTGTAGATGATTTCAAAGTCATAACCCAACATCTTTGTGACCCATTTTTTCTGCTCTTCTGAAGATATTCTTTGTTCCAAAAATCATTTAAGACTATCATGATCATTTTTTACCTTGAAGAGTCTTCCCATTAGGTAAGGTCGCCATTTATTTAGTGCATGTAGTATTTCCAACATTTCCTTCTCATAAATATCTTTCTGTAAATAATTTCCTTTGATTGGAGGACTTTCAAAAGCATTGGGTCTTCCTTATTGCATTAAAACTACACCAATTCCATTTCTTGAGGCATCACATTCCACAATAAAGGTTTTTATGAAGTCTGGCATAAATAAGACCGATGCTAGGCACATTGCCTCTTAAGATGATCAAAGGTCTAAGTTGATTCAGGAGTCCATGAAAATTCATCTTTCTTCAATAATGTTGTTAGAGGTGTTGCTATTCTCCCATAATTCTTAACAAACTTGCGACAAAACCCTGTTAACCGGAGAAATACTCACAACTTCTTTATGGTTGTGGGGACTTTCCATTCCTTAATGGCTTTAATTTTTTTAGGGTATACCTTAACACCCTCGTGAGATATAATATGACCCAGATATTCCACCTCTTGTACTCCAAAGAAACATTTGGAGGTTTTTGCATATAATTGTTTCTCTTCCAATAGTTTGAGCATGTTGTCAACATGTTGAACATGATCCTTCCAAGACCTGTTGTAGATTAGTATATCATCAAAAAATACTAACATAAATTTTCTAAGGAAGGGTTCGAAAATGGAATTCATCAACCCTTGAAATGTAGAAGGTGCATTGGTAAGGCCAAAAGGCATGAAAAAAAATTCATAATGACCCTCATTAGTTCAAAATGATGTTTTCGAAATATCTCTCGTCTTCATTTTAATTTGATGATATCCTGAATGAAGATCCAACTTGGTAAAATAAATTGTTCCATGTAATTCATCCAATAATTCATCAATCACAGGAATGGGAAATTTATCTTTAATATTGAGCTTATTGAGATCCCTATAATCCGGACACATGCTCCATGAACCATCCTTCTTGTGCACCAATACTACTGGAGCAGAGAAAGAATTTTGACTAGGTTGAATTATACCAGCCTCTAACATTTCTGCAATCATTTGTTCTATTTCTCTCTTTTGGACATAATGATATCTGTAAGGCCTGATGTTTGGAGGAACACTTCCTGGAATCAAATGACTAGCATGATCATGATCACAAATAGGTGGGAGTCCTTTGGGAGTTTCAAACACCTTGGAATGATTGTCCAAGAATTTTTAGAGATATGGAGAAATAGATGATTTTGATGTTGGAACTTCTAGTGAGCATAATTGTGCAATTACGCCTCGTTGTTCTTTTTTCAGAAGCTTTGTAATGACATTAGAGCTTATTATCTTTCTCAGCTTCCCTGCAATACCCCGTAATTCAACTTCCTTTCCTTCCAAAAAGAAATTCAAGAAAATTTCTTGAAAATTAAAATCTATTGTCCCCAAAGATTGCAACCATTGTACTCCTAGTACAACATCAGCACCTCCCATTGGAATAGAAAGCATTGGACTATTCAATGCATATTCCCCCATGTTTAGCTTGATATTATGACATTTTCCAGAGAAAAATATAGTTCCTCCATTTGCAATTATCACTTCACATTCTGGTGTTGGGTATAGGAAGTAATTCAATTCATTGGCTACCTTACAATGAATAAAATTATGGGTACCACCCGAATCAACCAACACTATTACCTTTTTCTTCTTGATATGTCCTTTTATCTTGAGAGTTTGAGGAGTGGTAATTCCTGCCAATGCATTACACAATATGGTAGGACTCATTTATTCTTTCTCTGGGGTTGGTTCCTGGTGTATATCCTGTTCTTTTTAATTTTCTTGTTCATTTTCTTCCTCCTCTTCACAATCTATGTAAAACAGTTTATTCTCAGCACACTTATGACCTTTAGTGTATTTGCTATCACAACTGTAGCAAAGCCCTTTTTCTTTTTTTCTTCCAATTGTTGTGGTGTCAACCTTGTAGGTTGTGGAAGTCTAGGAGTAGCAACACTTCATTATTTATAGATGTGAGTGGTATACTTCCTTGTCGCCATAATTTTACATTCAATTTTTCTTGCCAACCTGAATGCCTTCTCCAATGAATCAGGTTCCAAAACCCAAACCTCATGTTAGATGTTCCTTTAAAGCCCCTATGAAGACATCAATCCTGTGTTCCTCTGGAATATCATTTACACTTATATTCAATTTTTGGAAGTCCTCAATGTGCTCCACCACTGAACCCTTTTGTTTTATATTTATCACTTGACTAAAGAAGGTGTTTATCTTTGTATCCATAATGTGTTATCATTTTCTCTATAAAAATTGACCAAGTAACAATTGTTTTATGGGAGCAAAGCCATCGATACGATACAAATGTATTTTTTTCTAAATATAAAGTTTAAATCAGCACATTTTTTGTTTTTTCACATTATTGAGATCAAAATATTGCTCCATCTGTAGTATCCATGCTACGGGATCCTTGCCATCAAAATTTCTCATATCGATCTTTGGAATATGGTGGGTCTTCAATCCAACATTATAGTTTATGAAATCACGATTAACATTTATTTTGTTCTCATCATGAGTTTATTCTACTAACTTTTTGCCATTAGGAAACAATTATTGTATCAATTTTGTCAAACCTTCCATGTATGCTTTTAGATCATTCTTCATGTCGTCCATGTTGTCTTTCATTTTTTCTTCTATACCATCCATCTTAGCTTCCATTTCTTCTATGCCATTCTTCAAACCATCCATCTTAGCTTCCACGCCTTTCTTCAAACCATCGATATTAGCTTCCATTCCCTTCTTCAAACCGTCCATCTTAGATTCCACACCTTTCTTCAAAACTTCCATTTCATTTTTTTTTGTTCTTTGCGAGAGCGAAATTTGGTGCACTTGCTCTTGTAATTTTGATATATCATGTTGCACTTCTTCATCTTCATGAGTCATAGTAGAGTATTCTGAGGGCTTAATGTTTGTTGAATTCTTTTTAGGGGGAATTTTAGAACCCAATACTGATATCGATGCTTCAATATTCCCTTGGAATCACTTTAAACTATTTTTTCAAACAAGACTTATGCAATTTGAAAAACAAAATACACACCTTTTTCTTGCTTTTGAGAAGCTCGATATTGAAACTAAATTATCTTTGTGATTTCGGATCTTCAATATCTGAAATTTGGTCCTGTATTAGCCCTCTGTATCTTCTTTCGAATTCCACAGGTCTGACCTAATTTGCATTCTTCAAGGCAAATTTATGCCAAATCTCCCACAATGACCTAATTATGGACCGGTTCAGTAGGCGAACTTGTACGGCGTGCCACGTGTCATTGTTTCCTCCTTCAGCTCTAAAATTGATACACAAGAAACTACAGTCCGTGTAATTTCAGTCACTTGTTACATAATTCCAATCTGATGCTAAGAGAGAGAGTTATGACTATTTCCCCAAGATCACCTCGTTTAGATGAAATTCGAGAGCCCGCAAAAGCCCTAACTTCCACAGATCATATCTCCGAAAATATTGTGAACCAAGATCTGAAATATTTACACGACGTTCCTCAAGATTTCTTCTTTGCGTGATAAAAAATTCAACTTTTGAACCTTAGTAGAAACAAAGTTATAGCGAAAATTCCACGATGACCTGTTTGGAGCAGTGAAACCCTAGAATCCAAAGCTCCGATACCAAATGTTATGAAACCAGCTCCAAAAATAACATAAAAGAGAGATCAATGCCTTATAAATAAGTGACTTCAAGGGGGGGACCTCCTTTACATTACATAAATGAAAAATTCTTGGATGATACAAATGAAAAAATCTCCTTTCTATATATAGGAGTCCATGGGGTCACAATATAATCCTGGCCGACCTAAAAATAACAATGTAAGGGCACAATAATAAAAATATGGGGGTTATAGGGGTACAAAAATAACAATAAGGGGGATACACTAACAACAATAAGGGACTACACTAGAAATATAGGGACCTAAAATTCTCCTCTTCAGTGAGCCAAATAGGATTATGATCCTCTTTGCAACAAAGAATACTAGCTTGCTAATTTGTTGTTCTAGCATTAAAATCACCCACTAAAATCACTTCTCCCTGTTGATAGTACACAGCAATATCTTGCTTCAAAGTTGCATACGGATCCTTGCTGTCTAACCCTTAATTTTGTAAGCTTTTGAGACTTTAGGGGCAAAATAGCATGCTACAATTCTTATGTGATTCTCATTCTATGATATTTTGAACCATAAATATTGTTTATTTTTATCTTCTTTCATCAAATAAATGTGATGGCCTTCCTTTTCTTTCACTAAAAAAAGTATTCCCCCATACCCTTTTCCATTTTATGCTACCTTATTCCAAACTGCTAACTTCAAATAACTGTCAAACATAGGATTTTTGCAACCATCATGTTCATGAGTTTCTGTGAGACAAATTATGTCTCTACATTCCGTAATAGGCCCTAACCCAAGTCCCCTCCTCCAAGGGTAGCCTCTACAATTCCAACAAACTAAACTTAGGTATACCTGGGTTGGATTTGATTGTTATGCAATTTGACACATAAGACTCAACTTTGAGTCTTTGGCCCTTTCCATCCATGTTTCTCTTGTTGTTTTCCTCCCTATTATTGAATTCTCTATTTTTTCTTTATTGTCATCTTTCTGCCCTATTTTGTCTGGAGTCCCAAACACTGTAATAATTGCTTTATCATTCTACATACATGCCATTTTCCCTTCATTTCTTACTGCCCTAATTTTCTTCGCTTCTTGCCTTCTTTCCTCTTGTTGTTTGTTGGTTAAATATTCATCTAGGAAGAAGTGTGAGCCTTTCAAGAGTTTCTTTTTTCTCAAGAGATTGTGTTTTTCATGCACGGTTGCCATGGTGACTTTTATGGGACGAGGCCTCTCTTCACATATCTTTCCCGCCCTTTTTCTTGGAAAATTTTCCCTTTCCAATGTAGTTTCTCTTTCAGAAAGTCCCTTGTCAAATTGAGAGTACTTTCATTCCTCCCATAATCTCTTATTCCCCTGATAATAAAGTTTTTTTCCCTATCTTTTCTTTCTTTGTGTTCTCATTATTATGCTCTACGAGCACTTGCATCTTCTTCTTCCCCTATCCTTATGTAACCATTAACGTCTTCAACTCTATCTTTGATTTCTTTTGGACCACCATCCATATTATTCTTTTTTGTCTTCTCTTTTGAAAGATCTGTTTATTGAGATACTTTTGTATATTCCTGAGTTTCTTTAGGAATTATCACATCCTTGTTTGTTTCCCTTCATCCTGTCATGGTTTTCCATGTTGTATTCATGTTTTTCCATTCTTGTTTTCCTATCTCTAAAGCCTCTTGTAACATTGTTACTTGTTCTTTTAAAATTCTATTACCTTCCATTAAACACTGATTTGAAAATGTGATCTCTGAAATTTTGTGGTCCCTTTCTTGTTCTTTGGCTTCCAAAATCTCCAGCCTTGTCTTGGCCCTCATCAGTTCTTTGACATAGAGATATGATGACCAAGTGAGATGTGTGTATGTGGGGCTGTAAATGGTTGACTCCTTTTTATTTTTGCTGCTCTTATTTATTTTCTTTCTCTCGCACTATTTTCTTTTTCTTTTTCTTTTTCCTTGTTCCAATTTGAGGCGAACAAGCCTACGCCTTAAAATGCCCCAATATTTCTTTGAATTTATCCAAATCCACTTCCCTGTTTGGTTTGTTGAAACAATTTTGACTTGACCTAAATGATTGGTTTCCACATAACCTAATATTTCCTTGCCATTTTCAACATTTTCTATTGATTTACTTTCCATTTTAAGATGAGAAAATTCTCCCAAGAAAAAATTCTGTACGGTTGTATGCCCCAGATTGCTCCCCAAAAGATCTTGAATACCTTATGAGTATGGGAGTCTGTGGCAACTTGCAGTTTATAGGTGCCCTCCACGTTGAATGAGAGTGAACCACAAAGCAACTTCGCCAATTATTCACTACGAATTCTTCACTTCTCCAATATTCCCCGACCCATGCATTCTCCTTGCATTCTCCTTGCGGTGCTCACTCCATACCAGTGAGGTTGGTACTCCATCTTCCATTGGTACTCAGTCTTTTGTTGGTTGTGCAGGCAGAAAAGAGTGTGTTGACATTGTCGTCCTTGTGACACAGTTCAGAACCCTCGATTTCTTCAATCAATGTCCAAGCTATCCAACGTGAGTCAACAATATCCTCTATCGAATGCGAGTTGTGAGCTGATGATCTCCTCTGTTAGTGTTTTCTCACTGGCGGAATTGGTTCAGCGTAACCCTGTAATTAGTTCAGCGTAACCCTGGATCGATATTTCTTTCTTTATTTCTTCAATATTATGCTTGAATGACTTTTCGTATCAATCGAACAATTCACACAACCACTTTGCTGAGTGGAGTGGAAGAAAGAAGAAATTTATATTTCAAGAGGGTTACGTTGGGATTCCATCTTGTTTTTTTGTGGGATCAAATTTTTATTTTTCTAATGTGCACAAAAGGGTGGGGCGACCCTCCCATTATTATTTGTGAAGATCTAAAATAATTATGGGTTTGTTATATAGAAAATACGAGAGTCCCTTATTCAAATTAGTCCTCTGTAATCTTATTCATTGATCAAACCTTTTTTAAGTCAAATTTTGATGTAGGTTCCAAGCTTCTTTTATGGCACATTCTTGGGCATTGATTGTTTTTTTCTCTTAATTCACACCAAATCTTAGAACATGATGTGAGCATTCGATGCATATATAAGATGTATGAAAGTCGAATAATATTAATATGCATGTCGCCTTACATAGAAAGAAGGGAACTCTCTTGTGATTAGCAATCAAACATGAAAAAATATTATATGAGTGAATTTTGGAACTATATTTGAACATTTACTGAAACCCTAGAGTGATTTCTTGTTGTAGCCTTTTGAAATATTTTTGGTTGGCTCAAAACTTCAATATATCCAATATTATTGAGGATTGCCTCTAAACTCAAATCGATACAATCTTAAATACCTTTTCTTGAGTCCACCAGTATATATGATATGATCAAATTAATTCTTATATCATTGTCTAAGGTTTCTATGAAGGCTTACATGGAGTATTGGTACTCAATTAAGGATCAATCCATCCAATCAATGAAACCATAATTCAATATTTTCTCTTTCCCTTGTTCTATGGATCTATGATAATAATTTGGTATTGCAATAGCTCAATCTTGTGACATTTAATCAATGTTGGAACAGAAGTAACAAATGAAATTTATGATTGGTTAACTGAAGTTATGATACATCGTAGATCCGAATTCAATCCTTTCACAATTCAAGGAAAATTTATTAACATTCCTTATTGATACATCATGATATTCCTGTGAGTGACTCTCCTGAAAAGATAACATCTGAAGCAGTGTTTTGAAAACTATGTTATAAAAACCCTGATATGAATAACGTTCATGCCCAGCTTTGTAGTTTGATTTTATTTGGTCGAATATCAATTATATGTTTAAGGGAGAGAAGGACTGATAGACAGTAAAATAATTCCTACACCTTGATATAGATCGTTAATTTTTCTTAGGGATTTATTGTTATTTTCTTTCGATAATTGCATTTCATCATTCACATATTGAATTCACCCCAAAACATCATTAAATTATTTAGATTTACAATATTATTCAACAACATATGCAATTATATAGAAACTAAAAATATCATTATCAATGCAGTGGAACATAAAGGAACAATAGAAGAAAATCATTCACGCATAAAGACACCAAGATTGGTCAGAGCCTGGGAAAAACCCACTATGGAGAAAACCCTTTCAAATTCTTCTTCTTACTGGATTGTCATAAAATGTTAAGAAAAGAGAGATTACAATGAGACAATACAAAATCATCCATATAAATTAACCCAACGACATTCATAAATATGTTCCCAGCATCAATATTTATTAGAGACAAATTTTCCTGTCTACGGTCAAATGTCAAATTCTAATCGTAGATCCCAACCAAATGAAGGAAGAGGTATGTTTGCAATTGAGAGCTTCCAACCACATAGATGAGCATGCATTTCTATGGCTGTAACCGAAATTTTAATATATCAATCTTGTTGTTGGAAACCAAAACCCTAAACACATGTGCAAGCTTCATACCCTGCAATTTCGGACTTGTACGAACCAATATCCACGACCCAGCCTCAGACTTGTGTGAACCAATCAATGAATAAGAGAAGAATAAGATGCATGGTTATGTCCAAATTAGCTTGAGGTCACTTGTATTTATAGGCTTCCAAGGGTGTCACATTTCTCTTTGGGGTTGACTTGTCCTTTTGTGCACATGTGGGCTTCACTTCAAAAATACACTTTCCCTTGTCCAAATCCAATGCTTCAAAGATCAAAATTGGTCCTCTCAAAAAGAGGAATATACTCCCATGATTGGAATTTATCATTTAGTGTTGGAGCGAGGTCCCTTAGGACCACAATTTTGGTTATTTTTGTAAGTTGTAAGTCATGTGCATAAGTCAAGGGGAATTGGGGCGGGTTAAAGCCCGTTCATGAGTTGTAATGGGAAAAGGGTAGAAACTAGAGGTCACAAACCACAGTTTGCGGAACTTAGATGAGTGCAGGCTAAAGATATAAATAGGAGTCTATATCGAGTCGAAGAGAGAGGTAGTAAGTCTTGTATGATTTTTGGTATGATGTTCTGAGTTGAAAAGCATACTTTTCTGGGTTTAGAAGGCTCCTGTTGGTTGTGTGCGCAGATACCTCAGTTCTGCTGTGTGCAAACCCTGCTAACTGTGTGCGCGGGTAGAATAGAAGTATTGTAAGGATGATATGGATGTGAATGAATAAAGGAATGTTTTGGGATAAATCTAAGTATAAAATCCATTCGTGTTCGACTTTATGATCACTTTTTGTATGGTGTTCCCATTTACTGCATTATCTGTGTTTGGATCGTTTGTGTAGCTATCTTCTGCCTTAGATGAATGATGAATGCATATATCTATCATTTTTAAAATTTAATGTTATGTATTAAACCTATTGAAGGGACTATGGAGCCTCATAGAGGCGTGCGCAGGGTAACCTGCGTAAACTAACCTAGATATGCATGGTTAGGGTTTCTAGTTAGGCTTTCTGTTGCGAAGGTCAAACCACTAGTATTATAAGATCTGAAGGAACCCACATCATTTAATTCTCTCTCAGGGTGTGGAAACCTGGTTCAAACACCCCGCATACTTCTTCGGGTGAGACTTTGACTTGCGCAAGTAGGTCACTACCGAAAGGGCTAGTAGTAAGAGGGTTTTGTTGGTTAACCTTAACTTTGAACCTGGGTCATGACCCCTCAAGCCAACAAATGGTTCTATTGTCGGGACCGGGATCATTTTGAGAGAGAAATTGGGTGATGTGGCGACCCTCAAAACCTATGATAGAATATTGGTTTGAGAAGAAAATTCAAGAATTTTCCATTAATCAGAACAAAATTAAGAAGTTGTCTACTAAATATTGGAAACATAAGTATATTTTTACTGAGGTTCACGAGATTTTATTTGTGACCTTTGTAGAAGAATTGCAGGAGTGGTTATCAATATTAGCTGAGTTCCAAACCTACTGATAGGACGATAAGGTCACTTAGTGGACAAATGTGTTGATTCAATAGTTAGAGAATACTGACAACTCTATCACCCATACTTTAGATCATTGGGTTGAAAACATCTTGGGAGGGTTTGTAACAGAGTTTGCAGTATATCAATTTGTGTCATACTCTGAGGTTGAAAGGAGGTTCTTCAAAGGACTGAGAGGTAAACTCATACGCTCCATGCCTTTGTTGATTAAGGTACTATTGTGTGAAAAGGGTGTTTTGTGCAATCACACTAAGTGAATGACCCCAAACAAGCTAGAAAGTACTATGCGCAGCGAAAAATACTACCGAGTTAACCAGAGAGGGGACAGATCTGTGTACAGCCCCCTGAGAAATTCCCCTTATAGAAATACAGAGAGTGGCGAGGCTACACGCACCGAACGTATCCCTCCACCTACTCCGCAGACGAAATCGTGCAAGGGTAAGTCATCTCCTACTCCACCTCGTCCACCACCAGGGGACGATATGGCTACGCACATGAAGCTACCCCCCTTCAAGGGTGTGGGGGATGAGGAGATGGATAGGTTTTGGTTCATTGCAAATGCATTATGGATTGTACATAATGTTAACACTGATGTTGTTAAGAGAGCGCAACTGGCTATGGCGTTTGAAGGTCATGCGCTAGATTGGTTTATGGGATATTTGACTCAACACATTGACCCAACTGTTTCTCAAATCAAGGACACTTTGAAGCAACAATTCAGAAAGTCTAAGTCCTACTCGCAGTGTGTAACAAAGTTGAAAGACATCAGACAAGAGTCAACGGAATCTGTTTGGGAGGAAGATCAGCGGTTGTGTAGGTTTTAACCCTGTACAGAAATTATCTGCAGACAAATCTTAAATACAGAAAATAAACAGTAGCGAGAGCATAAAACATAAAACAAATAAACACAGAGATATTCCCCTAGATCCCAAATCAGGACGACCAGCTTGATTTTTCATTATATTTCCTTTATTGTTACAACACACATATATACATGTTGAAGCATACATAAACCCCAATCCATTAACCCTGGATTAGAACATAACCGTAATTCCCTTGACCGGATCTACAAAATAACAAGGGCTGAAAACCATCGTACCCCAAAACCATGTGCAAAACCATGCACAAAACCATGGGCGGATCTGCCCACCAGAAAATAAGGACCAAAATTTTTTTTTGGGGTGCTGCCCCGGACCCCGACAGGGGGGGCTACCGCCCCCCTTGTGACCCCCCCGCACGTGACTAGTCGTGGAAAGAATATAACACATACCCAACAGGTTGAAGCACACGATCAGTGAGGGAGCATTTATCTATGATGATAAGCATCATAAGGAATGGTTTATTTCTATGATCTTGCCCCATCTGCGCATGCCTATGAATCAACAGAAAATTGACTCTCACATTGAAACCCTGGAAGTTGCTATGAAGCTAGAAGGTGCTCCTCGGAATGATGATTTTGGTGCTCTACAAATCCAAAGTCAATTGGAGGCAATGCACTTGGAGAATAACCTTTGCAAAGATATGGGAAAGGAAGTTGGCACAGACGTATGGTGTATACGTTGTAAGGGTTTTGGACACACAAAAGATTAGTGCACTTTATTCTCTAATTATATGCAAGCAGGAGGACCAAACCCATTACAGCCTAGGGATGTTGCAGGACTAAGTGGTTCTCCGCAACTATGGTGCATTGATTGTAGGGTAGTTGGACGGCACGATACAAACCAATTCCCTCGACTAGGGAGCTATGTGCCAGAGCTGAAGCAGCAATGGTGTAGGTTTTTCTCGCCATTTGGTCACGATGAGCACCACTGCCGCACTTTCGACGTAATGATAGATAGTGCTAACCTATATAGAGTGCAGATCGACCCATATTCACCAGCATCTCCCTATGGACAAGGAGGATCGCCATCAAGAGGAAAGGGAGGGTGGAGAGGTGGAGGCGTAGGTCGTGGAAGAGGAAAATTAATTTGCTATAACTATGGCGACACAGGAAATTATGCACGCAACTGTCTGAACCTCGCACGACAGTCTTGCAGGTATTACAAAAAATTTGATCATGTGATCGAATATTTTCCTATTTTGATCCCTAGAATGCAAGAAAAGCACCAGCAAACACCTATGTAGAATATACAAATTGTTAAATCTAAGCCGCGTGATGATAATACAAGCGTAAACATAATCACACGCAGTGGCACTGCTACTGGAGGATATGAGGGAAAGAAGGTTGACACAAATCCATTCATTAGAAAGGCCTTTGAAATGAAGGAAGGACTCAACCTGCAGAAGGAAAAAGAGACTTTTATCGAAGCTAGGAAGGATTTTGCTACTGCAAGTGCGTCCACATCCAAGCCAATCATGGAAGCAAAGGATGATGATGAATTCAAACCCTTCCTGCAAGCCTGCATTAATTTTCTACGCAAATAGAAAGCAGTAGACAACCTTGAGGCCCTGATAGATAGGTGTGCAGACAAAGAATTGCGTCGAACTAAGACTAAGGCTGTGAATAAGATTTATAAGAATAAGAAGTTAAACGGTCGAGAGATATGCATGACCATGCAAATTGAAGAATATGAGAGATGGGACCGAAAACATTCGGGACTTGGTTGTCCTGATGCAAATATCTTCACCAAGGACTCAAGAAGATGGCTATAAACAAGCCGGAATGAACCAGTCAACCAGCTTGCTATTAATCGTTAAGATCATTCCAGGCTAAAGGCTCTGGGACAGTTTGAATAGATATTGCTAGAGTAAAGGTACGTGCAAATTTTGAGGTAATACAAATTATGGATGATGCAGATCCTTACCCCATGCTGCTAGGTTTGGATTGGGCCATTGATATGGGAGATATCATCAACCTGAAGAGCAGAAGCATGATCTTTGAAAATGTTGGTATGCGGGTAATTGTACCTTTGGATTCAGCAGAAGGAGAAAGATATACAGAACCAGTGTGTGAATGGGATGATGTTGAAAATATCTACAAGATGATTGTGTGGGATGAGGATTGGATTAACCCTATGATTGATGGCATGCTAAATTGGGAGAAGGACGGCTCGTGTTTCTCAAATTCGGATGGGGAAATGGAGAACTGGAAGAATCAATTGCATTATTTTTCTGCACTGCGCTACCTCAAGATCACTAAAAAATTCTGATGCATCTCCTCAGAGGTAAGATAATTACCCTATTTTTATGGTTCTGATAGTGTTTTAGTATTCTTGGAAAATTTGGAAAAGTTTGTCCCGGAAGAACGAAGATTCTGGGCACTTGATCTGGCCATGCGCGCAACCACAGCGCGTTGGTGGGATATGCGCAAAGGAGTTTTTAAGGGCTGGGAGGAATGCAGCAAAATGATGAAGTTTTGCTTTGAGCCACCCGCTACCCCACCAACTGAGCTCTTCTATGGTCAGGGTGACTCATGCAAACACCTGGCCATATGGATGGAGGTGTGGAACTAAAAGATCTGGATCGAATGGGTTCTTATGTTTATCCATTCATTGGGACCAATACCTACAACATGGTACTTGGAAATGGAGCTACGTCGAGGGACTCGCCATTGGATTACAATGACTGACAATTTCTTATCAACCTTTAGCTTGGTTGGAGGATCGGAATAATTAGATGAAGCTCTGTAGGATATAGAATCACTTGTCTTTGATAATTCTAAGCCTTGAATCGAATGTGTTGCGCCAATATGGGAAGCACAGATGCAAGACATTGTTAACTGTAGAAATCTGTCAATAGAAGATAACGAGGAAGATCCAAGGAATATCAACATCCTCGAGTCTTAGGGAGAGAATGTAGTTGCAGGACCCTTATTAGGGATGGTGGATGTCACTAAGCCTCTAAAGCTAAAGGAAGTCAACATTGGGACAGAGGAGCAGCCCAAGTTGGCAAAGATAGGAGATTATTGGGACGATGATATAGTGGGAAAGGTCACGGAGCTATTGACAGAATATCAGGACATGTTTCCCATGAAGTTCTTTGAGCTTAAAGGAATTGTCAGAGACTTAGGACTTATGAAGATCACTTTGAAACCATATGTACGCATTGTTAAGCAGCGATTATACCAATTAAATCCCAAATATAAGCATAAAGTGAAATATGAATTAGAAAATA